>VZTH01008339.1:158186-202815 GCA_013397815.1 Aleadryas rufinucha | reverse complement strand
GGCTCTCCTATGATAGGAAACTATTTTCCTTCAGTGGAATATGACTATTGGCATTTACAAATGCATAATAATGAAGGGGAACAAATAACATTCATTATAATGCTCTTGAACCAACAATCAGAGTCTGTTTTAAAGTCAAGTGTCTCGCAGTACATGAATTAGCTTGACAGAATTAGGAAAATACTATGGAAACTGGAAAATGTACTGCATAAAGCTGACTCTGTTTTGCCAATTCATACTCCAGTGCATTTGTATAATTTTTATACATAAATGAGGCATTGTGTAATCTGTGTAAATCATTTGTAAGTACTGGGAGCTGCAGTATCTAGAGCATGAAGTGTATGGAGCCAGAGAAAAAGCTCTGAAGGAACAGTTATGTTAATGTGATGACTGAGAAGTAACTGCATATTTAACTGTCTGTGAAACAGAAAAAGGCTAACTGCTACATGAGAAGCATAATTGTTACAGTACAGCTTTCCCATAGCCTTTGAGGACACTATATATAGATATGTACACATATATTCATGATTTCATGTAAATTTGTGCATTGATCTATGCATCAATTTGAGAGCAAACAAAACCTTTGGCTTTTTTATTTTAACCTTTATTTTTCTATTATTATTTTTCAGTTATTCCCCCCTGTGAATGGGAGATCAAAATGTTCTCGATTCATATAGTTCATGTGACTTTTATTAACGTTTGGTCTTTAATTTGGTGAAATTCCGTTTGTAATACGTCTTTCCCATGAATATGATTTAAATCAATTCTTCAGGTTTTACTGATATAAGGCTTTAAAAAGAAGTTTGCTAATGCTTGCTCTGTTCTGAAAGACAGTGATCAGGACAGCGGGAGCCTTAGGTTTTAGTCTTTAAATAAAGAAATTCTGTTGAGGCTTCAGAGTGCAGAGTATGTTCAGAAAGTGAAAATCCAAAGGCTATACAGTCAACACCTGGGGGAAAAAAATCATGGCAAACACTCTCAAGAATCAGTGCAAAATTATTTCACTTATTCAAGGGAAATCTGATTTAGAACAGTGGAGTCTTTACCTTCCATTGTTCAGTAATTCTGAATAGCTCCTATTTGTTACAAATCTGTTTTTTTTGCTAGGACCTTCAAATACTTTGAAAGTAAAAACCATAAATATAGGTGTAACAGTCTTGCATGGCGACAGGATTGATCCTCAGTATGCTTCAACATGAGAATATCCAGAAGTATAAAAATAAGTGGATATTCATCTTCAGTAAATCAAACCAGGTTTGTATGTTGCAGAAAGAATGGGATCTAAAGAGTTTAAAGAAAAGGATGAAATGGCTTTAAAATTAAATGGAAGGGGGTCAACAGAAGAAATGAATGGAGATAATTAGAGGGGAACAGGTAAAATTTCTGTGGAAGGCCAACCAGAATAGAGAAGGAATAACCAGTTCATAAGTTCAATTTAAGGGTTTTTAGTTAAAAGTTCCACTGTGCTATTTAAGGGCTTTCAGGTGGTCCCACAGGATAGCACATTTCTTTCTTTTTCCTTGGATAACTGCAGTCCACTCTTCATAAACTGCAGTTCCTTGGGTCTGACATAAGCAGCGGCCCAGATCTCCAGCACAAACCAACAGGGCAAATGTTCTTAACACGGGTAAGTCAATAGATACACCTGACAGGAATTTCCTTGAAAGGAAATGGCATGTGAGTCTTGTTCAGGCAACATTATGGTGTTTTAGTCCCTAGTATGGATCACCAAAGGGTTCCCTGTTGGGTTTCAAGCACAAACCCATTCAAAAAACCTTGTCTTCCTGGATGTCTTCACAGTATGTGCAAAGACCAAGTGCTTTCCCCCAGCTTTTGACAAAGTGTGAAGTACCACTACTTATTTCCAAGCCAGGAATATTTGAAACTTAGTTGTTAACAGCCTGTATAAAAAGATTTTTCTTGAAAAATATTTTTAAAAAATTTCCAAATTGTAATCCATATTTGTCCACGGAGCATGATTCCAAGATCATCATTTCAGTGCTCTGTCACAGCTGTAGAAATCTGCCTCCCTGTGATGAAAGTCTTGCTAGATTTTTCTAGAGTGTAGCTGTGAACCTGGCTCTCTTACTTGCTCCTTTTTCAGATCAGAAGGAACAAGGAAATTCATGTCACTGACTGATTTAGAGCTGTTTTCCACAGCAGACAGCTGCTGGAAGAGCAACAACCCACCCATTGCCCGACACAGGTATCAGATTAATCAAAGACTTCTGGGGACTATTTTTCCCTGACATATGGCTACAAAATCACTGCCTCCAAGAATTAGATGAGTCAAAGAATCTTTTCATGGTTAAGCTTTTTGGTTGGAAATGGGATTACCACGGGACAGAGTGGTCCTCGGGCAAGTAGGCGAAGACTTCAAAGGCAAACTTGGCATTAGAGTTTTGGCAAGTAAAACACTTGAAGCCTCTGCCAAGCATCCCATGTCCAACAGTGCCCAGCATCCTACACAGAAGGAAGCTGAGGGAAACTTTTGATACCTTAATGAGCTAAAGAGACTGTAAAAAAAGTAGTGTTTATAACATGTGCGTTGTGCCAGAGACCAAAAAGAAACCACTTTTTCTCTCTGTGTGCGGAGGATAAAGAGGTAATTCATGGCAGAGAAATAAATAAAAATTACCTCAGGCTTGCAAGACTCTTTTTTTGTTTTGTTTTAAACTTTTCAAATCTGCCTTATCAATTAATTACCATAAAGCAATGTTTATCTTCGTTGCATTTCAGTGGCAGCCCTGGCTCTTTATGATTTCTTTCCAAAGTAAATGTTTGAGCTTTTTCGGCCGAAATGACAGAATATACCATTTCCATTAAAAACTGAAGCCATTAAAGCCATGTAAACAGCTTTTACAGGCCCTGTAATCACCTATCTATGTTTCTATAAGTGGACCAGGAGGAAAAAATATTAGCTGGTGATTTGGACTGCCTCTGGCACTGCAGCCAGGTGTGCGTGGGCAAGTGCCTGTGCTGCTGTCTGTGCCATCAGCAGGGAGATGCTGGCTGGTGTCCCTCTGCTCCAAGAGCCCAGGGAGCATCCCCTGGATGCAGTCACCCTCTCCCGGAGTGCTGCTCATCCAGCAACTCTGGGTCTGCTTCCACCCTAAGTCAAAGTTTGTGAGAATGGTTTTTATGAATTTAGCAGCATGGTGAGACACTTGATGTGAAAATTTGCATTAACAGGCTGAAAGGCCCATTGAGAAAACATATTATAGAATCATGGAATGATTATATAATGAATTAATAATATAGGTGATTATTATTAGAAAACCCATATATTATTATTAGGGTATATGATAATATAGGTTATTATTAGAAAGCCTGTGTAATACAGATTATGTTAGAAGGCCCATTGAGAAAACATAAGATCATATAGAGTAATTCATTACATCATGAGAGAATGGATATAGAATATTTTCACTTTGCACTGAGATCTGTGAGCCTGTTATCTGTGGAATTTCCATTTATTTTCTTTTTAACAGTGTTTTAAATATACTTATATATTTTATTCTATTTTGTTTTATTTTACTTTTTTATTTAATGTTTTATTTTATTTAATTCTATATTTTTTTTATTTTATTTATGTTTGTGTATTCGATTTGCCTCAATGGAAGTGTGTCTTGAAACTTGCTGTATAAGCCATTCTCCAGTGAGAAATGCAAACATACACTTTCTTAAAATGCATTAATGGCATTTTGAAGTGAAGTTGTAAATGGACTCATCAGCTTTGCCTCGCCTCTCCTTCCCCCTCTCTTCCCATTAATACAATGCTGAAGGTCTGATACTCTGCACTTGTCATCTCCTTCAGGGGGATTAATTGTCCCCCTGCAAGGGAAGTTGAGAAACCAAATAATAATATAAATCACAACATTTTGTTGCTCTTCTGTGCATTTTGTGTTCCTTAAATTGCAAACTGGTTTCGTGTTGCTTGTATGGAAGCTCTTTCCCCACTGCAGTAATGTCTATTCTGATTCTGACTCCAGCAGCTCAGTTTTGTTGATTGCTACAGGCCTTTCCCTAATTTTCCTCCTCCATTCATCCCTAATGTCCAACTAATAGTGTAGGAAAGAAGCTCCATTACTTTCTTTTTTTGCCCTCTCAGTTAAAAAACATCTGCTGGAATGAGTGGTGCTGCTGAGAAATGAATTGTGGGCGTTTGTCTGTGTAACCACTCACAAATGCTTATCTCTGGCACCTACTGAGCAGCACTGCCCTTTGGGGTCCAAAATGTTGCTCACTGACCTGAGACACATCATTGCCACTCTGAATGTCACTCTCTTTGCTAGAGATTCCTGACACAAAGGGCTTTGCTTGGGATTTGCTCTGAGGATTCCCAAGTGCTACGCAGCCAACTCCTTGCATGGGGCATGGGAACCCTAAGAGGACAAAACTCCGGTGGTCTGAGTCTGCTGAAAGCCTTAGGTCAGAGTTTCCATCTGTAAACATTCACTTGGGTGTTTATGTTTTCATACAGCTTGATTTATTGGAGGTGAAACCCACTGTATACTGACTAACTGTATACTAACTCTTTTAAGGAAACTGATTAATTATTGTTGATTGTAGAATATGCTCATCAGCAATAATAACTCAGATGATCAGCTCATAGCCCCATACTATTAAGGCCATTAAGACTTAACCATACTATTAAGTCCATCTGCATGATGAGCTCTTTGGTTAGATGTCCAAAAAGTTACTGTAGATTTTCCCACCTTTTGAAAAAAAGACTAAATTTATAAATATAATGTTGCTCTTTTACAACATGTCTCCAGAACAGATGAAAAGTGTCCATTACATTTCTGTCTGGGTGACATCACAGACCTCTGGTGCACTCAATGTGTGTTTGCTAATGGATTTTCAGAGTGAAAAGAACTTTATATCAGGACCTGAGAGGCATTCCTGAGTGTTTAGACACACATACCTGCTCAATACATATTTTTTTATTTTATGGTTCTTGGTTTTGTGGCAATGACATGCAGTGGGATTTTCTTGAAAGGCTGGATTTTTCAGTAGCAGCACTTTAGGAAAGGCAGTACATCTTCTGCTAAAAGCAGGATTTTCCTTTTCCTTTGTAAAACAAAGTTTAACAACTTTTGTGTGTGTTCTTGCCTTATCACTGCTTGCTACCAAAACAGCACAAGCAAGACCTTTCACCTTTCTGAGGGATTTCTTTTTCCGTCTCTGTGGCATGAACTGCTCGTCTTTTGCAAATTACTCAATGTGTAGCAAAATAACTGGTTTTTAGTCCAACTTTCCTTTTTTCTCATAAGCCAGATTCACTCCCTTCAAATCCAGAATGCCCCAACTTTATAGCTAAGTTGAAATGGAGAGCAAAGAATACCATTATTGCTGTTCAATCCTGCCCATTCAAGCTAAGCTCCAAGTACATAAATGTAATGAAGTGATAATACAGGGATGAAAGAGATTTCTTTGGGAATATCCAACAACCCAGTGTTTATTAGTAAAAATAAAATCACCACAAAATATTGTGGTGAAATGAAATCTAAAGCCAGTAAATATTTTAATTATTCTCCTATTTTGATAAAAAACTAACCATGTTGTTGTGGGGTTTTTTCCCCCCCTTTTTCTGATGCATTTGTAGGTAGAAGTGTGTGTTGGTTATTTTACAATGTGTGATCTGATCACAGGTACAAACAGTTTATGGCACTGCAGTCATACCTGGAAACATCCAACATCAAAAAGAGAACAGCCTCTCTGGCTTTTACTGTTACACACTTCAGAAGAAATTTAGTTCCTGGACCTGAAGTAGCAAGCAGGCATGAAATGAGATATTGTTTAATGGTGAATTTGAAACCTTTCACAGGGGGAATCCAAGAGAAAAATGACCTCTGAGCAGCCAGAAATCACTGGCTGCCAACTGCTGACATCTGTACTCCTGGTGATGCTCTGAGATTCCTGACATATGAGGTTGAGTAAAGCAGAGTAAATTGATAAACCAAACATCACAGCTCTGGATTTCAGCTCAGTTTCTTCATATTAAAAATAGTGAACAGAAAGCTTCAGCGTGGCAACTGGTTTTGAAGAGGACACATTTGGCTTTGATATTACTGCAGCCCCAGTTCAGCTCTGTGTTTGAGCTGGTTAGTGCCTCCAGATTCAACCTTTTGTGCCATGTGAGGAAATGTTCCCTCTCTGACCTGATCTCGCATTCTTTCACTGTGAGATTTCCTCAGTCTCAAAATATCCTTTATTAACAACCCAGAATATCAGGGCCCAAATCAAAACTTTCAGTGCAGTCGATCCAGATCCAAATGTTACAGCTCGGTTTCTTTCTGTTCATGACTTTCCTACCAATACTTAAACAGCTACGGGGAAATCCAGTGTATAACCCTCATTTTCCACTTTCTGCTACAAAGTTTTTATCTTTCTGCATTTGTTTTTATGGTAGGACAGTTTCTGGTTTGAATTTTATCTAGCATAAAAACTGCCTGAAGGCGCAGACCTCGATACTAGCCTATTATTCCTTTCAGGTTTTGGCTGGAACTGAAACATGGAGGAAAACCAATTGTCCTCCTTTTCCTGCTCTGAAAGATAAGTGTGACATGAAGCACATGCCTCTCTTAAACGCTCTCGCATGTGCCTAGAATTTTAGGTCAATAAACCCAGCTCTGGAACACGGCTGAGGCAAGCATTATGGATTAAGGATTTGTTACGAGGGCCAGATTCCAGGCAGGGGTTTCTTTGTTCCTCCAGAAGGGTTTATTCATGCACGTTACTCCTTGTTTTATGTCTCTGCTTTTCAGTGCTTGGCCACCAGATCCTAACGGGACGCAGCCGTGCTTCCCCACTGCCCTCGTGCCTTCCCCACACTCTTCATCCTCACAACACAAATGTTCAGGGGGTGTAGATATGGGTGTCCATGTCAAGACTCCCTTGGCAGGCTGGAGGATGCCATCACTTCTGTGTTTCCAGGACTCCCAGCACCCCATAATTTGCAGATTCTTTGTTTTCTGCACATACATGGACCTCAACAGGCACATGAGATTTTAGAAAATTTAGAGTTGTAGCACCTGGAAGACCCACACAAATTAGCCCATGGATTCATCCAGCTGAAGAAAATGAACTTGATATCAGGCAGACGAACTTCTAACATGGCTGTTAGATTACATCCACTTTCTGCTGCTTTGTTTTCAAGCCCCCCATTCTCTTTTCCTGCATCTGGTGTGGTCTTTGTCCCTGGAAGTGAAGTGGCAATGGCTGTACAAGTCCTGTTCAGAGAGAGTCAGGAATGCTCATGTGAAAAGAGTCTTAGTTTTGCCTTCCAGTGGCTCCACTCCTGGGGATTTCCTGTTACTAAATAATGGTCTTAATGATATTTAAGTCTCCCATAAAAATAATTAAATTAACTCTGTCGAAAGACTCTTTTCCTTCCTGACAGTAAGATGGGAGATTAACGATCCATTGATTGCCTGTTTCTTGCTCTCACCCCTTGACAAACACATTAAAAAGATAGATTTTAAAAGATATGAGAGAGGTGAGAAATGAAAATTAAGGACAAACTGGGGCTTGTTCTTGCTCTGAAGAGCCTGAAGCCTAGCCTGTGGTTCACCACAGGTAAAGCTGAGTGGCCAGGCTGATTGCCTTGCTCACTTCCCTGCAGTTTGACTTAGCCCCTCTTCCCCCAATATTTTTTGCCTTTCCTCACCCTTGACATCTGCATCATTTTTTACTTGTCCTCTAGTGAGATTCAGGCAAAAAGTTTCTCCTTCATTTCAGCCTCCTGAACTGCTGGGACGTGGTTGAGGTGGAGTGGGCCAGAGACAGGGACTTGGACAACCTTCTCCATCAGAGAGTTTGGAGAGCAAATAACCCTGGGTGAACCAGCCCTAGAGGGATTGAAAGGGAGAAAAATCCTCACACAAGGACAAGGAAAATTAAATAAAGGACTCTGAAATAAAATATTTGGCTTAAGGTTTGAGTGCCAGCTTAACACCCAGGCACTGAAGTAACATTTCCAGGTACAGTGAAGATGTGTGCATCCAGATAAAACCATGCCTTAGTAGCCAAACATGAAATTCCAGCCTTCCAAAAGCAGACTTGGCTGCTTAACAGTCCTTTAAACCTCTGCAATCCAGATGTACTTTGGTTTTAGAAGTTCCTGTTCTGATTTCACCTTGCAAGTATTTGATTACTCTTTTCCTTTAATTATCTTGCCTGAGTGTGCAAATATGTACCTACATACCTTCCTGATTTAGGGGGTAAAAGGGAAAAATCAAACTTAAAATAGGGATTGAGGCTGAGGAGGAATTTCTCCATCCCAGGTACTGTCCTAATATCTAAGTAAAACTTCTTTTCTTTCTTACTGACTCAGCCATTTAATGAAAGGGAGGTTTTCCTTTTAACTTCAGGGCTGAAGAACGTCTTTGAATATGACTTCTAGAATAAGTAGAAGGAAAGATGGTTCTTCAAAGTCTGCCCCCTCTGCTGAGCTACAACCTCTTCCTCCATGAGAAGAACATGATGAATTGTATGGTCTTAAATGCAAAAAAAAATATTAAAGAATAGGGATCCTTTTTTGCCTTTGTATTCTTTTGTAATATAAAGTATTATTCAGCCCCAAGGTTTCTTATATATTTACTTTGGCCCTAATGTAAAGAAGGCAAATGAAGTTAATTTCTGAGAGGAAATAATGTTATTTCTCCTTAGAAGAGAGGAAGTTACATACACTCCAAGAAGCTTTCTAGGGGCTAATTATCTCAGCAATAATAACTGCAGTCTTAATGGCCAGGTCTTGCTTCTGGTCATTTAGGAGAAACCTTTAATAACACTGTTCTTTGAAGAATCTTCTGTATAATTTTATTATCACAGTTGGGATTGCCTACTGGTTATTTTTAGCTGTCCTTTGAAGAACTCCTATCTCTCCCATGCCATTTGTTAAGGTTGTGGAATTGCTTTTTATGAGTTCTGACACTAGTTTGGTAAATGACTACAGATATGTCAAGTGTTCAATAAAGGTATATTCTGAAAAAAACCAACAAATTTAGGGTTGATTCTGATTTTTCCTGTACCAGCCATAAGTCTATCAAAATCAATCAATTCATTTCACTGATAGAGTCCAGAATAAAACCAGTA
This sequence comes from Aleadryas rufinucha, assembly GCA_013397815.1. Classification (NCBI taxonomy): domain Eukaryota; kingdom Metazoa; phylum Chordata; class Aves; order Passeriformes; genus Aleadryas; species Aleadryas rufinucha. The sequence continues at coordinate 193,716 of VZTH01008339.1, read as the reverse complement.
ATTTATTTCTTGCTTTTAATACTTCTGATATGAAAGATATGCTTTTGAATGAAATATAAAATGACTGACTATTGGAGTTGCTGACCAAAATGCCCGTGTACGTTCATTCTTATAACTAACATGCAAAGTTAATATTCAAGGCCTAAAACTAAGTTTCATTTACCCAAATTCCTGCCTCTAGAATTTCTCTTTGAGTAAAGGCAGCAGCAAGGGAGAAAGTGTGGCGTATTTAATAGTCCCTCTGTTATTGCTGGCATTTTCAAATTGAAAATTCCTAGAAAGTTCATGTCCTATTCCTGGTAACGTCTGGTTTGCCCCAAGGTGTTGGGTCTTTCATTATTAACACCTAAGGTCTGATTTCTAACGGCAGGCATGGGAGAACGCAGTGTTTTATACCTAAAATATCATATATAAACTTATAACCAGCCCTTTGCTTGCATCAGTTGCTCTCTGAAATGGCAGTCATGGAAAAGGTACAGAAATAACTGTTGTACACCTCTGAAAACCATACCAGCACTGAAGAAGAAAAAAATTGTATTTATTCCAAGTTTTTCTGTACCAGCCCAGAACTGGCTGAGCGAGCAGAAGGACTGAGTGGCATTACACTTCCCATGTAAGCCAGCCTTGGGTATAAAACCTGGGAATAAGGCACATCAGTCTGCTCTTTAGCAGTCTGCTGAGCTTCAAATAAACACGGAGGGATAAAGCACACATTAATAATTCGGAAATATCCAAATATTAAGATTTCAGCTCCTTCAGTTCTTGTATTGTTTTATTTATTCTCCTCCTATATTTTGAGCTGCATACTCAAGCCATAGACTCTTCTAATGGGTCTAATGTCACACTCCTGGCTGGCACATGAGCACTGTCACACAGCCCTGTGTCCTGGCAGTCCCCTCTGGTCCCCACTGCTGATCCCACACCTCCTCCTGGCCCTGCAGCTGGCGAGGATGAGCTCATGGGAGCAACAGCACTCACTTTATTTTAGAAGGACTTCTAAGATCAGTCTCCTTCTCAAGTGAATATTTCCATAGCTGATGTAGGCCTGTCATGGTATTTTCTGTTTATCTACAGCTGAGAAGAGGGTGTATTAAATTACTTGGTAGCAGCTAGGGTAGACAGTTCCATTTTGTCTTTATTAAATCACACGTCGCTGAAAGTTTAAACTATTTGAGCAAAACAGTGAATCAAAGTTCAGGGCTGTTCCTCTGATTTCAGCTGAGTTGTATCACTTTCACTGGAGTTGAATTATTTGTGAAAGCAAACCCTTCAAAGCTATTATTGTGGTAAAAGGAATGGAATCCTACATTATTTTATATATGATATCTGGTTTTTTCCACTTCACGTCCTGTTCTTTACAAAAGTCTTCAGTTTAATTGGCTTCAAAGAAGAATTTGCCTGCATTTAAGTTATCAAAACTTTAGGCAGAGCAGATAGGAGTAAAGCCAGTTATTTATACTTTGTTTTTAGTGGACCAAAATGATGAGAATATAAAAGGCAAAAAGATTAACCCAAACTCTCTAACATTTTAAGGTCTCAAGAAACCCCAAGATTAGGACTTTGAAAAGCATCCAAGTCATAAATCCACAGAACCAAAACACACAGTTTTAATAAGTTTATTACAAAGAAACACAGGAGCTGATGGGCACAGATACTAAGCTAAGCTGGAAAAACTTCAGCAGCCCTTCATGTTTGTGGACTTTTAAAAATCAAGGATCAGGTGTAATAAGCTGATGATGCAGTTTGTTTTTCTGATGCCAAAACCCAATGAGGTGCTGAGGGAAGGTTAAAAAAGGGCTGGGAGAAAAATGTTCCCAGCCTCCTGCCTGGTGTCATCAGCAAAGCCAGTGATGTTCCCCTCTTTAGATAAGGCAAACACTGAAGCTATGGAGTCACAAAATCCCTCTGACTTGAGTGTTGTGAAGTTGCAGAGGACTCAGGCTTGTTGGGCTGCTTGGGCAAGACTGGGGTGATCCTCCCTGCCCCAGAGAGGAGTCAAGGTCTGAGTGGATGCAAGTGTGGGGCAGATCTTGTGTGGAAGACTCAGTGTCCATGGGGCAGGGCATGGAGAGTGCAGCTCAGTGAAGTGTAACTACTGTTTTCAGACACAAATCTAGCCATAGGTGTAACCATCCACAACTTTACTGACGTTTTTGTCAGCAGATTCGTTCCTGGGTTTTGTTCAAAATCATAGCTGCTGGCTATTGGGGAGGCAGGTGTGACATTTACTCCTCTATAGCCTTGCAGATTTTGCTGAAAAGCAGAGGAGATGATTCTAATTCTTCTGAATACCAATAAAGCCGCTTACAGATGTTGAGTAAGCTATTCTTCTGCAAATCCACTGGAGACTTAATTTAGACTGCTGCACTCACTAGAAAAAATAAACTCAGCTTTACTTTGAAATTTCTGGATGCATCTCAGGACTGTCAGGAAGTACTGCTCCAGAAATCAGCAATTTTGACACAGTAATGAATGGCAGATAGGAATAACTTTGAGAGTGATGCTTACTCCCAAGGCACTCCATTTGTAGTCACTTTTCAGAGTAATGCATATTTTGTTTTTGTATCAGGCCTGGATATGGTGGATCTTTTGTTTTCCTGTTTTCCCTCAAACCACCGGTCTGTACAATCATTTCATGCAGTGAAATAAAGGGAATCAAACTCCTTTCCATCCCTTTCATGCAGTCTTTTGCTGCCTCTAAGAATGTGGGCATGAGGCTCACAGGTAGACAAAGGAGCTCTGTCCATTGTCCTCTGGTTGCAACCAAAGAATGACAAAGGATATTTCTTTTTATTCTTCTGTGTCCTTTCTATTTCTTCCTATTTCTCTGCTATTTCATCCTTTTTCATGATCGCAGTTATTTCGGGAAGTAACAGGATGGAAGAGCTTAGAAATGAGCGACCTGTTCAGACCTGAGTGAGACATCGCTGAACGTGGCATCACATTTTCCTGTAAATGTATATTTAGCCCCCGTGCTTGAATATCCCAGCACAGTTATGTGGGCAGCACAAACTGACAAAGGTGTTAAACGATTGATTGGCGCGGCGAGAAACTTCTGTTTCATCCGCGGCCTCCACCAGCTCCACATTTTCCGTGCAGCTGGGCTGCCAATTCTCACACCTAACGGGTCAGTCCTATTTTGTCTTGCTTGAGCAAAATTCCATCGGCATTTCCAAACTGATGCTTGCACCCAGGCATTTCCTAGCTTGCTGAGCAAGGCTCTGGATGGTGACAGCTCTCCAGTGTGGCACAGTCTCACTCACCAATTATTCTTGGAGGCACTTCTCGCTGCCTTTCCAGGCAATCCCGGTGCTCCTTGCCTGCCATAGCCTTTGACTGCTCTGTTTCATCTCTGTTTAATTCCTACTGTTCTTATAGCAACAGCGATGGCAGAAACACATAGATTCCTTCTTCTGACATGTCACCAGCTTTATTTGGACCTCCTGCACAGGCTGTTTCCAGGCACTGCTGCCAGCAGTATGTTTTGGATAATGTTTTCAAGATCAAAGTTATTCAGTGCAAATCCTGGAGGCATGTGGTATTATCTGCACCTTATTGTTGACAGATGAAAATATAAATTCAATTCTATGGTGAAGGTGAGAAAAAGAATGGCTCCAAAGTAAGAGGAGGATGGCTGTCTGCTCTAAGTTTGGAGCAGGCGTGGTTCCTCACCCATGGTCCATGGGCACAGCACATGGTTGATGATTATTGAGTTAGGATCTTTGGGATTGGTGTTTGTGAGATTAATTTTCCATCCCAGCAGCTCAGCCACTTTGGGGATGCGCCTGTGTATCCCATCACAGCTCTCTGCTTCCAGCAGCAGCAGGGAAGGCGAGCTTCAGGATCTCTGTCTAGCCCTCCATTTGACTTTTGCTCATTGATCTGGGGGGAAGAATTGGGGCTGCTCAGTCAGAGGAAGGATGCAAGGGACCAGAGAGCTTGTAATTTTGTCTGCTCCACTCAGACTGAGAAATCTGAGATACAAAACTGTAGGGTGCAAAGACTTTAAAAAGTTTGGCAAAGCCTGGAAAAGACAGAGAGGTTAATACATTCCTGTGCTAGGCTGTAGCCTTAAGTGGTTTTCAAGTATTGATGGAATCAAGGAGGCAAAACATGCTTCCAGATTTTTTTTAATAATAGTTGAAGAGCACAGGATAAGAATTCTGCTTCTTATCCCCATTTTTTTCTCTTTTGTTCTCTGCATTGAGAGGCAACTTTTACCTCAAATTACCAGCCCTGCACTTGGTCTTTTCCAAGCATAAACTCCTATGGAGACTGTAACATCATACAGTTTATACGTGCAAAAATCATTTCTAAAATGGATTTTCCAGGTGCAAATCCAATCATCTGTTTAGCCAGGTGTGAGAATCTATCAGCTGTGCACGCAGGTGTCAATGCTTGAAAAATGGCCCAGTTTACTCCTCCACAAAGGGTTTGCACATGGATCTGTGTCACTGAAGTCTGCTTTTGGGCTGTGTTTTGAGGATTTAAGTGGAATTTGGATGGTGGTTTCTGTGCTGAAGGCTCTCTGCGTAGGGCAAACGCTTCACAGAGTGTATGCACAGATGGGCAAATTTGGCGGCCCCCGAGTGAGTCTGGGCTGGGGGCCTGAATCGATTATCTTGCACCAGATGTGCCTCCTCCTAAAAAGTGTCTACCTCTTGTCAGGCTCATTAGAGAGGGGCAGTTTTGACTGGTTTGCCTCTTTTTTTTGAGTGAAAACATAGCATTTCTCAGTGTTTCAGTGTTCCCGAACTCAAATATTTAATAACCCCTGCTATCTAATACCTGACTTGGCTTTGCATTAGAAACAATTGCTTGCAAAGTGTTTATCTATTGAATGAAAATGATTAAAAGAAAATACAAAGTCCTTCATATACTATTTTTGGGCAACAAAATGAACTTGCTGCTATTTTAAATATTTCAGTATAATTTATATTAGCTATAATACCATCAATAAGGCTGCTTGAAAATTAAGTGTCATTCTTGGCCGGAGCCCCTGGGTGTGTTGTGGGACCAAATGCCATGTGCCAGAAAAAAAATTAAAACCAAAACCACGGTCAAGTAGCTAAATTTATGGAGAGAGCAAGCAATAGGGGCCTGAACAACACAGCTATTTTGGACAAACAGCAATGCTTCCACCTGGGGAAACCTTAACATTCTCTTCCACCCTAATAGCAGCTATGGCGTGGAGGGGAGAGCAGCAGCAAGCCACAGCTGTCGCTGGTGGTGATGCTGTCACCCTCCAGATGGGCAAAGCAGGAGATGCTGGAAAGTTCTGAGGGGTAAGTGGATGGGAATTAGCTGGCATTTATGTCCCCAAGTGTCAAAATATAGTGATTATTTCTCCCTTATGGAGAAACAAAACCACCCAGCTCTGTCTTTCACTGATTTCTTCAGTGTCAGTCTCTCCTTTACCCCAGCAGCTCCTGACTCTACATCTCCCTGCACAAGTCAGTTTTCCTCCAGCGTGGAGGACACTAGGTATCCTGTGCCAGACAAGGGCCTTCTAAGGCATTAATGCTTCCTTATCTCTGCTGGAAATCCCTCCCCTGCTCCGTCCCAGGAGAACACTTTGCCTCTTTCACAGCCGCATCACACTGACGGTTTCATGATCCTCCTGCGCTCTGCTAAGACGATGCGAATACTGTGGGATTTGGCAGTGCTTCCTGGCTTCTAGGTCCAAGTGCAGGTCCTGGACTCATCCCAGATCTGTGCTGGGATGGGATCTGGATGTGCACTTGAGGCCTTTTCCTCCTACCTGTCCGTTCCATAGTTTCCATGGAACTAAGTGCAGAAATACTGGCCAAAAAGGAGCCTCAGTACAGTACATTTTGGCCAGGTCTCCTGTCCAGATAATCAGCGAACAGAATCTTGGAGAAATCTGCTCCTTATATTAGTTGTTTAGACACAGACATATAAACCATGTATTTTTTAATATTTTCTCTCAAGTGATTAGGACGGGCTCCACTCTTCCCAGCTGATCCCATTTGACATCTGCTTTTTTTTTGTTCACCCCTCCTGCATGACACAGAATATTTTGTCACTGCTTTTTCTACAGAGCAGCAAAATCCATATTCTGTTTCCATTTAATCTATTTATCTCCTGGGCATCTCCCACTCTGATATTTGTGACCTTCTCTTTTCTGAGCCTTCCTGAAGAACCATCTGCTAAAATTATTCTTCCTGCTTTTGCGTAGCCACTTTGCTCCACATTTTGAATAAATCTACCAGTTCTTTCTTCACACACTATCAAATTTCAGCAACCTCTGTTGTCTCTTATGCAATCTAGACTGACATGGTATAGCTGCCTGCCTTCCTTGTACAGCAACCTCTTCGTAATCCTCTGGAGGTGACAGACTGCTTGAAAAGATGTCTAAATTCAGTTCACTCACTGATTCCCCTCTCTTTTAAGGGCACTGACTGAAGAACTTACTGCTTTTGTAGTTATCTCCAAAATCAGAGGCAACGAGGACACAAGGAAGCTCAATGGTGCTGCTAAAATGTTCTCAGTGAGAAAAGTGATCTGCTCTTTGAGCTGATCCACTCACACTCTGAAGTGTCAAGTCCAAAATTGAGATATAAATCCTTTGAGAAAAAAAGAGATGTATTGCAATATGTTTGGCTTCCAAAGGATTATTCTAACAAGCATACCTAATCACTTATAAATATCTACTGCTAATACAGTTGTTTGCTTGCAGATTTATCTCATCAAGCCATAATTCTGAGCATTTTTTTTCCTCCTAAAATCTCAGAAACAATCTGTTTTTGTAACTTTGCAGTTATGCTGGGTTTTGCTGAGTTGGTAAACCTCTTTAACATTTTAGTATGCACAAAAGACCCATGACACTGAGATTTATGGCACAAGCCAATAAAAAAAATACCTCTGGTGGAATGCTAAATATTCAGAGGGGTTAGAAAAAGAACAGCCTCTATCTATATGTGGCAAACCAGTATTAAAATTTAAAATTCCCTCAAAGAAAGCTTTAATTTAAAAAGTAACATAGCATTTTACCTTCAGAAAGAAGAAGGAATTTTTTTCTTGTATCCTCATATTTCCAAAGACTTGTGATATGCTGCAGGGGAAACTTCAGGACTCTTCAGACATGTGGAAATAAGACAGCATGTAAAACCTCATTCCACAGCTCTGGAATCATGACATCACCAACCCACTCAGACACTCAAGAGTAAAATAAGATCTGAGACCCGCTGTCATGACATCATAGAGTTTTTCCATTAGCTTGAACCCCCAAGATATTTTACATCTCTGAAACTTTCTCTAGTGGCAGTGAATGTACAGATCACCAATACCCTGCAAATAGGTCTTGTATCAAAACTCCCGTTAAAGTCAATGGGAGCCCTGTGGCCAACCTGTCCGTATAACACACTTCAGGTCTGGGGCTGGATGGCTGACTGCTTTATTTTATATCTGCAGGTCTTTTAAGAGCATTTTTTTTTTTAACCAAAGCAACAATATTTTGCCAGGAACAAAAGAACTTCGACAGACTGGGCTTTTTCTTTCTTTTTTCAGCGGCCTCACCTGGATCAAGCAGACAACACTAGAGGGGTTTCAAGCTCACACTGCTTGGAGGACCGAATTGCCCTAAGGAACAGAAAACAGAATCCAGCTACAAAGTTTTGGGCTCCATCCCAGATACTTAGTCTATTAAATGAGTCAGGAGGTTACGACTGAGAAGAAATAAGCCCCTCAGCAGAAGTGTGTTTTGCAATCTGCCCTCTTAGGAAAGGTGCTGATGCAGAGGCAGGCTGCCGGAGAGGGGAGATGCACTGATGGATGTTGAACCAGATGGGATGGGGGGAAAGGAAGGGGAAAACAGGCATTTGCAGGCTTGTCTATGAGGGCAAAAGTCATGCTTTTCTACACCTTTAGATATTGACTTCCCCCTCCAGACTTAGTTTCAGCAAGACATGACTTGAGGCAGTAACACTTTAGGCACAGGCTGTTGAATTTCTGTGTGATGTGGCTGAGGAGCATGGGAGGTCTAGGAGCTGGGAGCAGAGGTCTAGGAGTCACTCAGTCACTCTGTCACTTAGGGCAAGTTACTTGACCTTTCTCCACGGTCTTGGGCCCTGTCAGATAAAGAAAATGGCTCGAGACCAGCATTTCACGCAATATCCGAAACCTAACCTGAAAAAAACTTCCTGCAGTTCACTGAAGAGGTCATCTGTATCATCTTGAAATGTCACTCATGTCAGCTGGGTAAAAATACTGAAAAAGTCATCAGTTCACCTTCCAAACACCATCCTGTCTGTGTGCTTATGTCAAAAATTAAATGTTTTTAACAGATAAACAATGTTTGTGGGCATAGAGTAAGTAACTGAATTGTGGCTCTGCATTTGTAATTGCTGCAATTCCTGGTTAAAATATATTTGATTATACCCATGTAAATCTAAAATTAGATGCCATTTCTGAAAGCATGGGCCTCTGTAGGTTTTTTATATTAAATCAAGCAGTTTTTTAAGCTGAAACAAGGTATATGATTAAAAAGCTTTCCTTTTCCAGTTCACTGTCACTATCAGACTTCATCAACATGTAGTAAACCCATTCTGAAGCAAAGTATTGGAGTATTTGAATAATTCATGGGCATAAAAATATTGCAGTTCTTGTTTCTCTTTTCTGCTTAGGTAGTAGAGAAGATCATACACTCCTCAAACAACATTTCTACTTGCACTGCTTTCCCTCTGCTCTGCTTGAAAGGGTGGGTATTTACACACTAGAGCTTGCAGCTGAAACTGCGCACAGGAATCAAACAGAAATCATTTGAGGACACTGAGTAGGTAGAGATAACTCCTGTAATTTCATGAACATCCTTGTGAAAAAGGAGAGGATATTAGGAGTTTTCACATCATGTTACCAAGTGTTAATTTAGGCGGGGGGAAAAGACAAATAATTAAAGAATTTCAAAAGAGGAAAGGGAAATTCATTGCATGTTAAGACTGGGGAAACAGACTGCATTTCCTGAGGTCTCTACTAGATACACTGCTCACTTTAAAAGTGATTTTCTCTTACTATTCATAGAGAAAGCACACTTGGTGAACATGTGAGGAGCCCAATCAAATGGTTGAGTTGATTAATATATCTGCTGCACCCTAATCCCTCCAAATCAAAACACTTTGCACACAAATAAGTGTAAAGGACATCCTATTTCAGTGTTTGAAATGGATTCCATGTGAATATGCTCTTGCGCCAGCCTTCCACATTTAAGATTGTTTTTAAATGTGCGGTGCTTCTCCGCTGGGGTTTCAGCTGGGGCAGAGGAGATCATGCTAAAACACCCATGTTGCTCCAGACCAAATGAAAGTATTGCATGTATGTCTTTTAAAAACACGAGATGCTCATGCAACTTGGCTTCAAACATTTTCCATGGGCTTGAGCAGTCAGCAATTAGGTGCAGCTGAAGAGCAGAGGTACCGTATACCTTGCAGTTACATAAAGCACCGCCTGTTTTATTTTTTAGTAACGATCCCCTCGCCTCTTTTTTGGGTTCAAGCTCTTTGTAAAGATTGGAAAAATTGTGTAGGTGATGTTTTCAAATTGCTTGAAGGCTCATAAAGTATAAGTGCCTGGGGTGTTTCTGCTCACAGCACGTAGGTCACTGGAGGAGGTATGTGCTGGGTAGTTGGTGGGTTTTCATACCTAAATATTTGCTCCTTAGGCCAAGGGGAGATCAAAAGATCACCTTGCACAGACTTGTAAAACACACCATTATGCGTCTGTCGAGTATTCTGTGTCAAGACCAAAGGCTTCAGTCAGTCTGTGTGTTAGTGTCCAAAGCCTAAAGCATGACTCTGCAGGCAAAGACCCCACTGGGAGGACGACTGGATGGCTACAGGGGTCCTCTGGAGGGTTTTCTTCCACCCTCGTGCTGTAGAGAAACCTGAAAGCCAGAAATGTTTCCCCATCCCTGGTGGGAAAGTTTCTTCTGTCCCCAAATAGGTGGGGTCCTGAGAGAGAGGCACTAAATCTTTGGTGGACCGAGGGGATTTCGCTGTGATGTCAGGGCACTCTGTCCCCTGGGCCCAGCACCTTCTCCCCTACTGCTGTCTGCTGCTGATGCTGGGGAAGGAAGAACAAAGCAGGCTTTTTCCACAAGCAAAAATAATTCTCAGCCTCAGTTGAGAGCTCTCATGAACAAGATTTAATCACAGTTGTTGCACAAGTGTGTACAGAGAGGAATCATCCTTTACATTTGCAGTTCACCTTAAGCATTCCTCTTTGGGAATGCCTGTATATGTATGCTTCCCCACCTCTTAAAGTGGATGACTATCAGCATAATCTAATTTTCAACCTTGCATTCTCAGTCAAGGGCTTTCAATTATATAAAAATATTTCAAATATAACAATGGCAACAACAAAATTATCATCTCCAGTGGTCGAAGCTTGGAGTTCTGCTTTACAGATATTTTTCAGGATTTTTTTTCTTAAAAACCTATGGCGAATTTTCTTCTCAGCCTTCTGCAATAGAAAGAATGAGAGGAATTTGACATTACTGTAATCCTTTCCTTACTCAGCAGGTAATGGAAAAATATAAAAAAGAAAAAAACCCTGCTTCCCAGAATACTGAATAAGACTTCTAGGAATAGATCAAACAGTAGGGTTAAATAATTTGCAGCCTTTAACTTAATCAGTTGCAATTGGATCACCATTATAATGTTCACCCAGATCTGAATATCTGCAGCGTTCAAGGCCAGAACATCACAGATGACCTCTGTGCTCGCTTCCTTGCCTCATTGTGGCCTGGTGAAAATTAAATTTACTTTTACACCAACTGAGGAACCAGCTGGGGCAGGAGCCAATGTTATTTAGAAAAGCAGGGGTGTAGGGAATCATCTGAGGTAGCCACCTTCCCTTCCCTGGGGCCCCAGCATTGCCCACGACACCAGCTGGAATCCCAACCCAGGATTAGCAGCATGGCTGGAGCCTGGAGGGTGCACTGGGACAGCAAAAGCAAAGCAGGAATAGTGTTTCTACTTTCAGCATTAAATTCAATACTTGGAAGATTCAGTGCTGTCAGCTGACAGAAAATAATAGATGCTGGAAAATATTTCTGCAGCCAGACGAAGTGTCTAAATGCATGTTTGTCTCCAAACTGGTGATGAATGTAGTTTAAACAAGGCAAACTTTGGGGACTGTAACCTTTTTTAGCTTACTGTAAAAACAGTTTACTGGGCTTTCTAATGACTTTAATACATTTTGGCTATTAAACTTGTAGCTTGAATGAAGAGTATGAGGTTGTTTCTGGTCTACTGGGCTTACTTTCTGTTCCATGGATGTCATAAATAACAATTAAAAAAAAAAAAAAGCTTATTTTTTTCAGCACTCATTAGAAATGGAAGTAGAATTTAATAACCACTCTAAATCATCAAGAAAAATATGGCTAATTTTCTGTTCCATGTGTTTTCTGGAAACCATGCAAACATCACACACTGGCTGAAGTTAACTCCTTAAAACCACAACGTGCCCGGTGACATTCACTGGACACAGGAGCTCAGTGGTGAAGGGACATGAAGGAAAAGCCCATTGAAAGTGGTTTGGTGTCCAAGAAGAACTGATGGCAAACAGCTGCCAGGTGAAGGGTTGGCAATGGATTCATTTTCTGTCTTGGTTATCTTGCTCCAAAAGCCCTTCCCAGGTTCAAGCACTTTCCGGTGACTCAGGGCAGGAGGCACAGCGGGGCAAATGACGAGGAAATAATGGGAGAAAGGCAAAAATAGAGCAAATATTGTATCTGTGGTCCTTTTGGGAGTCATATGTCAAGTCAGATACTGCACAAAGGCTCCCAGCCTGGTGCCTAGGCGAGCTGGTGAAGCTGCCTCCCTGCCCACCATTTCTAGACAGAGGTTTGCTTTAATTTCTCCCTGTGAGGTAGTTACTGAGGCTGCAACAACAAAAGGATTACATGGATATGTGATTGGATATTGGAAAAGGGCCTTTGTAACCAAGCAGAGGAGGAGGTACTTAATTTGTTTAAAAACAAAAGCTCCTATTTTGAGGGAATCTACATCACAATCTGTGTGAAGCCCTAATTCCCCAAATCCATCTGTGCTTCCACTGGTATAGGGAATTACTGACCCCAGCAAAGCCCAGATGGCAGATAAGGATGCAGAAAAGGATTGCTTATTTTATTAACTCTAGCTACCTGGGGGAGGGGCTAAGCCCACCATTTCAGATTGGGGGCACAGCAAATATACTATGACAATTAAATCCAATTAAAATATCTTTCACAGGAAGCCATGACAGAATGGTGCTTCTAATATCTTTTTTTCTAGATGTGGCAGAGGAATGTGTGTAAAGCTGAAAGAGTGAGTCCTGCCTCACAAATGGAAGAAGATGAATTAACAAATTTTGCAGCTGTGGTGTGTGTGGGGGGGGGAGAAATCTGTTTCTTTTGTGATATTTATCTGGGAGCTAAGGATTTCCATGAAGTCTAATTCTCAGAGTCTGATTTAAATGCCTGGTCTTTCTGTATAATTATTGGAGACACAAAGGCTTCTGCATATATGCTTGGAGTCCTCTGAGGAGGACTTTTAGACTGAATTTGGAGCATCAGTTCCCAGTAAGGGTTTGCATGAGACATGAAAAGCTTGAGAACAAATACCCTAAAAGGTCTTTCAAGGTCCTCCATTCCATTTTTAGGAAAAAGGGCTGGAAGTCTTGTACACCTGAGATTACGGGTCCCGTTTACTACAACAAACACAAAGATTTAATCATCTGCCAGTATTATATGGAGTAGTGTATCTGCAACTCTGTGTAATCAAACACTTTAGTACATCTAGAAATTAATCTTTCCACATGTAAGCCTGCTGTCTTATGCTTTTGACTATTTTATTTTCCAGTAACTGGAAAACTGTATGAACCACTGATGTGAATTTCACAGTTTTGCCATTGAAAAGAGAGACCCAAAGCTGTTTCATCAGGCTTCAATTTTTTTGTAATTGTTTTAGTGGTAGAAAGAAAAACAAATTGTATTGATGGCAAACATTATTAGAGATCTTCATAAGAGTGAATTTTGAGTAAGAGGAAGGTGCAGACACACCATGCCTTCTAAAATCAATAAAGGGACACAAAGCCTAGAAATTAAAATGAAATTTCAAAAGGGGGTAAAAAAAGGTAGAGTGTAAGATAAAATCTGTTGTAAAGCTGTACTTTCCATTTGGTAGCCTCTGAAATGAACCCATGGTATTTTTACTGTACAGTTTAGAACGAGCCAGGCTGTGTTAAGTTTGCAACATACATCACTGCATAAAAAGGCCCTTACAGAAACATCAGGGAGTGAATAGGGGAGTACTTGTTTACCCACCAGACAAACCCAAAGCACCACAGAACCGTTAGCAATAAAGTGATTAAAATATCAGTAATTTTGTGAGGGGCAATGTCAGTGATGAGATGAAGAATCTAAATGAGACTGAACCTCATTGCTGTGGTGATTTTTTTAATATAGCATTTCCAATCTTCATGTTACTGTGATTTTTCCTAGCATAACTGCCCTAGAACCACGTACTTTAGGGATGAGTGACACTTTGTAGAAACCAGCACCCTGTATTAAGATTGATGTTGACCAGTCAACACAAGGCAGATTGGCCCATGTAAATCTCTTCGGTGATTACAAGTCCAGCTGATGCAGGATGGATGCCAAATGTCTATTAACACTGGGCTCTGTGAATACTTTAGCATTTGCCTGATGTTCCCCCTCCCCCAGAAAAAGACATATGAAGCAAACAAAACCAATGCACTTTGGCCTCCCTTTACTTTTGTGGATAATGGTTAGTTTTGCTGGAAAGGTTTTATCTTAGTTTACTCTCTTAGCAGAAAACAGATATTTCAGCTGATGCTTTCCTTGCTTATTGAAAACAACTGTGCTGAGTTTCAGCAGAAAATCAGAGTTTAACTCTCCCTTGTGCTGCTTCACAGCCCTTTGTCTGCAGTCGTGGCTGTGTGTCCAGCAGCACTTCAGCTGGGCCTGGCAGCCCCCAGAAGAGCAGCCACGGTGGGAAGCACAGATCTTTTGAGACCCCTGTTGAGAGGGAACAGCTTGGAAAGTTAGAGAAGCACACTTTTTTTGTGTGCATTGTTTTCATAGATGGAGCACGGAGCAGAAGGAATCTGTAAGATCACCAGGGGTGAGGAGGACATCACAGCAGAACTTTGGGTAGGACCCCTGGAGACTGGGAAATGCATCCAGAGTGCTGTGGGTGCAGAAATATTCCTTGGCTGGGAGGGATTCAGTGTTTCAAGGGAAAAATATTTCAATTAAAAAAAAACAAAAAACCAAAAGAACAAACCACCAAAAAAACCCAAGTAAATTTTAGACAGCTAAAAGGTGTTTAAAACTTGCGTTATTGTTAAACTTTGCTTGCATAATGCAGTGTAATCTCTTTCATTGGTGATAACAGGAGATGCTTTAAGACCAAAGTTTTAAATGCCATATTGCCAGGAGAACATGGCATGTAGCCATTTGACAGAAATGTTACTGGGAACAGCAGGAAGAAATAGGGAATAGGATGTGGAGCCTAACAGAAAGACAAAATGATAAATCTGTTTTGTTAAGAGAACTGTGAATAATCTGCTAAGGAAAATAGTGGAAGTGTAATAGGATGCTGGCTGGTCAAAACCAGCATCAGTTTTGATCCCAAAATACTCATTAAGGCAACTTTGGGATTGCAGACAAAAACTTTGCAAGAAGACATTAACTTTGAAGGACATAAAGGGACTTTGCATGTACCTTACTGGGCAAATGAAACCAGAAGAAAACAAGAAATGGTGAGTCCTGGTCATCAGTGTTTAAACAGCTTGAAGAATTTGGAACAATTCATTCTGAGAGAAACCAAACAAATAGTGAAGGTAAAATTACAAATACATGACATGTAAACAATCCTTGAAGGAGAAGAATACACAAGGAAAATATTTGCCTGTATGTGAGTATTCGATGGTTTGATATTTCATCTCCTGACCAGTACTGGAAACTGAGCTGTCAGCACTGACTGTTAAACCTTGTTCCTGGGTGCTAATGAGCACATCAGAGCCGAACATTTTATACATCACTTTAGGAATGTGTTTTCCCACATGGATTATTTTATGTTTGTGTAAAAGGGTTCATTTCATTAAATAAAAGTAGCACAGTTTCTTCCAAAATCCCCATGGGAGTGCAGAACAAGGCATGAAGTAAATCATCAAAGGTTTCTGAAATCAAACATCCTCCTTTGCCATGTGTACAAGAAACCTTACAGCAGACACTTAGGAAATTATAAACCAGGTTAACCAATGTATAATTTAGCAGTTAGCGGTTCTATTTCTCCCCAAAATAGGAGGAAATATAGCTCCTTTTAGTTGTTTCTTTTCTTATTATTGTTTTTGTTATTATTAGCCTTACCTAAAAAATATGTATCATATACACCAATCTCTAATCCAGTTCAGTGAGATAAACCTGTTCGTCTTTTCCTTCTTTAATTGTGCATTGTTGAAGGATGGCTCAGGAAAGCTTCAACTACAGGAAAAGGTCATTCCAAGTAGTTTATTTTCCATGGTATTTAGTCATCACTGAAACCACCCATAAGTTATTCAGAAATTTTTATCTCTTCTTGGGAGGAAAGGAAGGGATAAAATGCTCTGTGTTTGAATCCATCCTGTTCTCCTGCAGTGTGTGCAGGGAGGTTGCAGGTAGAAAGGGCTGTGAGGGGTATGAGGAACAGGGGAACATTATGAATGGTGCTATCACTACTCCCCAAAAGTTAAACAAAAGAGAGTGGTCTGGCTGGAACCTGCGGTCACCTACAGAGGAACAAAGACAGGCTGTAATTGCACGACTGAGCTATGCTGATAAAGCTACCTTTCAAACACAGGCCTGGATATTTTTTTTCTCTGCCACTGAAATCTCTGGAAAGCCCTAAATAATTGACTGTTCAGGAGCCAGCAGCCGAAATAGAAGTTGGAAGTGCTGTTTGCACAGGTGGCTGGCCTACTGGGAGACTAAATGCTTACCCCCTTGCCCATATCAATTATTCTGAGACTCTGTCTGTTTAATGTCTGCCAGTTTTGATAACAACAAAATCCTTTTAGAAAACTGCTGATGCAACATTTATTGTGTTATCTTTATGGGATTTAATTTTTCTTTTTTTTTTTTCCTCTTTTCTTTCCTGTTTTCCTTTTTGCAACACTATAGTAGGCAAAGGTACTGAAGGAGCTGCCAGGAGAGTAAGGTAACAAGTCAATTAAACTACCACCCCAAATTTTCCAGGAGTTTAAAAGTAAACAGCCTGAGAGACCCTGTGGGGATCTAGGTTGGTTTACTTTAAAAGTGTGGGTATGGGCTTCTGTACAAACAATGAAATTCAACCATTCCTCCTTGCAGTTACCAAGGGACTTACCTGTCTCTTGGAAAAGCCTGACTAAGATGAAATTTTGCCTTCTGGTCCAGACACTGCAGCAGGTCTCATACCACACACCAAGATTTGCTTAATATGAAAGCTGTACCTTTTATTAGCTTGTCCCTGTGCAAAGCAATAACTGGGATAAATCCTGTGAGATTCCCCCAGATAAACAGATGATGAGATGAGAGCAGCCCTGAAAAGAAGGCAATTCCTCATCTTTCCACAGAGATCTATCCAAGCTGCAAGTGGAAAGTCCCCTTTGGAGCGGATTGAGACTTTTAGTGGCATCACAGATCTTCTGCACTGGGTGTTTCTATCCAAGCCTTGACTTTCAAAGCCAAATGTTTGTGAGAAAAGCAGATCCGCTTAAGAAAGAAAAACAAAAAGCAATAACAAGTTGCTAGATCCCCTATCTAAGGAGGAAAGCAATAAAAAAACCCCAACCCAAATTCTAACTTGTGACCTCAGTGCCAAAACTGCACAGACATTTGGTCCTGATTCCTGATTGCAAAACACTTGGGTTGCCAATTCCGTGCAATTCGGAGCAGCAATAGTGAATCAAGCATAATGCCACCCACCAAGTGTTTGGGCTCAGCAGCAGCTCTGTTCCTTCCTCTTGTTACCTCAGTTAACCTAGACCTGTTCCCTACCCAAACTGTTTGTTTAACCCAAAGAATAATAATGATCCAGTGCTGCCAATTTGTCATGTGGGAAACGTTATTCAGTCCCTTTAAAAGAGCTCGTGGGCCAAAGCACAGGAGAAAGTGTGAAAGCCAGCAGTGAGAAACAGGAAAGCTCCAGTGAAGGAGAAATGGTGGCTGAAAACTGCTATAAAATCCATGAACATCTCAGAGGAGAAACCCACGTTGCCATTTTAAGGTGTGTAAGTCTCAGTAGTTGTCTTAACCCTGCTCGATGAGGGAATTTTGGGTAAGGAGCCAGTTGCACCGGGACATGGGCTGGTGATTAACATGATTAACACCCCCTGCCTTTGGATGCACCCCTGGCTCTGGGTCGTGAGCGAGTGAGTGATCTCAGAACGAGGGGTGCCACAGGAGACAGCACTGCTTGTGAGGACTCCTTTGTGCTGAAGCTTTCACTGCTGTCCCTGCAGTACACTGGATTCTCTTGCACATTACTCTGACCCCAAATTCCTGTTTGCTTAGCTATGCAAAGTTGGGACTACTCTGCTGTGGGATGGAGAATGTGTATGAGCAGAGGGAATAGCTGGAAAACATAGGTGAGGAGCAGAGAAGCCCTGTGTAGTGAAAAAAACCCACTTAAAAATAGTTTGAGGGTGGATTCTTCCCTCATACAATGAAGCTGAAGCAGTGATACTGGAAGTTTTTGAGGCTGGTGGTGTGTAACCAGCATACAGAAAAAAACAGAAATGCAAAGAATAACTATTTTTATTAACTCCAAACCATATTACCCAAACACAGTCAAAGTGAAAAAATCTGGGGACTATGCTAATCCAGTTAATGTATTGATGGATTTTCTTCTCCATTAACAGGAAACTTGGAAGAGACAAAGTAGACACTCTGCAAATGCATAGCACTTAGGAGTTCACAGTAATTTCATGGCCAGTTATTATTTCCTGATTTCTCAGATTCAGTGCTAATGAGAATGTGATGAGATATAGATCACTAAGAAGATCATCAAATTCGCAGTCACATACTAATGGTTAAAGGGAGGAATGTTGCTTCCACTGATGTCAATTCTGCATTCTGCCTTAGTATGTGGTCCTGCTTTTAGACAGAAATTATAAGGGAGCTCAAATGGTAATGTTCCCACTGTAATATTTTGTTTTGAAGCCAAGTCCCTCTAGACAAGGACCCATCCTTGACAGGCTGTCATCAGGCTCCTGCAAGGTAGGGCTGAGAGCCCACCTACTAGTGACTGATCTTTTCCTTTTTGGACAGGGCTGAGTGTGTGGTTTCCAGGTCAGACAAAGTGTATCCCCCAAGGAGAAAGATCTGACTTATGGATTTCCTGTACTTTCCTGTTGTCTAGCAGTGTCTGGGAGCTAATGTCAGTACTGTGCCTAGTTATCATCAATCCAAAAATTGCATTTTTTTAAAGGCCAAAATGTCCTCTCAGAGAGCCCTGCTTGGTTCAAATTTCTGAAGCAAACATTCTCACTCGTCCGTGATTGTCTGGGTAGCGATGACTTTTCTCTGTGCAGATCACATTTTAAAATTCACCCTGTAATCAAATGAAATGAACATAATGTCTTCCAGTGTTTCTTTGGGTTAGTGGGTTTTATGTGACTTGGTGGCATCTGGTAATTTCTTATCATTATTGTCCAATTGCTTTGTAAGAGAAAAGCACATTCAGCAAGTCAGCAAAATGACCGAGAGTTGAAAGAGGAGCACCCATTTTCCTTTCACAGTCCCCTCTCTTGGAAGGTCCTGGGGTAAGCTGGCATTATCAATGCACAACTCCACATCCTGGAAGTGTTTAAGGCCAGATTGGACGGAGCTCTGAGCAATCTGGTCTAGTGGAAAGTGTCCCTGACCACGGCAGGGGGTTGGAACTAGGTGATCTTTAAGGTCGCTTTTAACCCAGGGCATTCTGTGATTCTGTGATGAACTGAGGTATTTTATAGAAAAAATTGGCTTCTCAGTCTTGGAGGCCTGAGACAAAGAGCCAAAAGGAGAATCTCAGCTCCAGTTATGCTTGTGGACACAGATGCTTAAGTACAAACTGGGAGAAACATGTATGGCCACAGGCAATCTAAGAATGCTGTGAAATAACAATTAATTTACTTAATTTCTTGATGTTCAAACTGGATATATACACAAACATTGCCAGTGCATGTTGTGTGCTTGATGTAAGTGATTCTGGAGAATGAAACAGAAAAAGAGCAGAATCCTCCTTGTGAGTCTGTCTTTAAGTTTATAAACATGCACATACAGTACAAAATATTGGAGAAAAAAATTCACTGCATGTAGATGTGTTATATACAGTACATCAGGGTTTAAAACAGATGTAGTGGGGTAATGATGTCACGAAGACTAATTGCAGGGTCACTTGATAAACTGAGCCCTCCTCTGTTAAAGGGCACCCAACTTTTGACCTCTTCACCTACAAAATATTTTTGCACCAGGGTACTTCTCAGGGCACTCAGAATCTCCGTCTAGCAACAGCTGCCTTGGAAAAATAACCAAAACATACGCATTGCCCCCTCCCACACAAGGTATTTATTTAAGATAAATGTATTGCTCCAGATTGGAGTCTGCTGCAACAGTTGGCGCTGGGTTTATTACAGGTTTCGGATCCAACAAGCCATTGCTTTCAGTGCTAGGAATGTGTTACATCCTGACCTGGTTCTCATCCACGTAGTTCGGGTCTTTCCATGATCGTCCTTTGCAATCCCAGTCATTGTTCTAATGGTCCGTGCAGTGGTGCTCCTAATTACTAAGTACTGCTTGGAAAGNGGATGGATGGATGGATGGATGGATGGATGGATGGATGGATGGATGGATGGAAGAAGTTGTGTTTGTTCTTCCTGAAGCTGACTGGTGGTCAGTCTCCTAATTGTTTCTTAATTAGACTTGATGTGTTGTAGAAGTTGAATTCTCACCTTTGAAAGGACCATCAGGAAACTGTCTGCACTGTTAGTGTAGTGAAAATAAGCATCCATCGTGCAATTTTCTCTCTCTTTTTTTTTAAATGCTAACAGATATACGAGTATTTCTTCCAGTTTGAAGTTGTGTATCAAGCTTCCTCTAAATAGGGTGCAACAGGGACCTGATCTCCCACGGATTAAAGTGCAACACATTTACCTTCAGATTTTAAATCTTGGCATCAAAGATGTTTTTTACTTGCAATATGCTTTAATGTAAGAGGTGTCAGATTGGACTGGACAACCAGTGATCCATCCACCTTTCCACATTTTTCAGTGGCAAGACATGAGCTCCTTTCACACCCCCTCACACAGCTTGGTGTCAGCTCTTTACAAGCCTGTCACAAAGGTGATTTTTGTAATTCACAGAAATACCTTTCTTAAAAATGAAATTTCCCAACATGCCCTGCACAGAAGGCGCAGTTGCAAACACCAGTAAGGAAATGTAAGTGAAATTTATGATACCTGTGACTGAAATCCAAGGCCAGTCATGCTACTTCTGAAAATAAGAATGGTGTGACATTTTATAATGTCCTTTATAATTTAGGCATTTATTTCACGCTGTATCTGTTAGGTGAAATTACCTGGGGCAGGCAGGAGGACCTAAAAAACCTTTCTTACAAGAAGACTCCACTCTTGCACTACTAAACTAGATGCAGAGGCATTTTCTCTTACTGGTGTGCACATCTAGCATAGCCAGGACCCTTCCTGCTGGGCCTTAGCCCTCACAAAGGCTTCATGGGGTAGGTATTGGAACAACACTTCTTTGAAGATCTCTTCTTGTACAGCACGTTGACTCTGCCTGTCTGAGGTTACTTGCAGCACCAGGAACGTAATTAAGGACAGATTTTCAAGACAAGACATGCCATGGCAGTTGTGAAGAGTTATCTTTCATCCTGACAGAAATACGTAAACAGTGAGCATCACTTTCCTTCAGCATCCATTCTGTGCTTGGTTAACGTTGTTTTCACAGGCATGGAGAAAATTAATTAGCCGCCTACTCATTTATGCGTCCCCTAATTGCACACGCAGCCGAAGTAGCTGTCGCCCAATTTGCCAGAGCTGGATTCCTGGAGCATTTAGAGAAGCCTTTCTGACGAGCAGTTCTGATGCTGATCACATAACGAGCATGAAGACAGAAGTGTGACCGTGACACTCGTGCAAACACGTTTGGCTCGGCTCCTTTTTAATTAGCGCCTGGAAGCGGGGCTTGCCAAATGCTGGGGGCTGCCTGTGAAGAGGCAGCTTGATTAAGGTCAGCATCCAGTCGTGTGTGCTGCTGAGCACTCGCTGCTGCTTGATCCCTGCTGAAAGCTTGCAAGTCTGCAAGTTTTCCCCGTCCCCATCTAGCTGAACAAAAGTGCCTTGTCAGGCAGCTGAGGAGAATGAAAGCAGTGTGAGGGCGGCAAAGAGTTTCTCATCTCTGCCATCCTTCCATGGAAATGGTACCTTTTAACTCTCTGAGAGTCACAGCCTTTCTTCCCCGATGTTATGTCAGCTAGAGCCCTTTTGGTATTTCAGCAAACAAAAATGATTTAGTGCTGTTTTCTCACACATTATCAGAACTGAGAATTTGAACCGTGCGCTGTGTGGAACTTGCTTCCTACTGCACACAGAGCGCAGAAAANAAGTTGAATTCTCACCTTTGAAAGAACCATCAGGAAACTATCTGCACTGTTGGTGTAGCAAAAATAAGCATCCATTGTGCAGTTTTCTCCCTTTTTTTAAAAATACTAACAGATATATGAGTATTTCTCCCAGTTTGAAGTTGTGTATCAAGCTTCCTCTAAATAGGGTGCAACAGGGACCTGATCTCCCACGGATTAAAGTGCAACACATTTACCTTCAGATTTTAAATCTTGGTATCAAAGATGTTTTTTACTTGCAATATGCTTTAATGTAAGAGGTGTCAGATTGGACTGGACAACCAGTGATCCATCCACCTTTCCACATTTTTCAGCAGCAAGACGAGAGCTCCTTTCACACCCCCTCACACAGCTTGGTGTCAGCTCTTTACAAGCCTGTCACAAAGGTGATTTTTGTAATTCACAGAAATACCTTTCTTAAAAATGAAATTTCCCAACATGCCCTGCACAGAAGGCGCAGTTGCAAACACCAGTAAGGAAATGTAAGTGAAATTTATGATACCTGTGACTGAAATCCAAGGCCAGTCATGCTACTTCTGAAAATAAGAATGATGTGACATTTTATAATGTCCTTTATAATTTAGGCATTTATTTCACACTGTATCTGTTAGGTGAAATTACCTGAGGCAGGAAGGAGGACCTAAAAAACCTTTCTTACAAGAAGACTCCACTCTTGCACTACTAAACTAGATGCAGAGGCATTTTCTCTTACTGGTGTGCACATCTAGCATAGCCAGGACCCTTCCTGCTGGGCCTTAGCCCTCACAAAGGCTTCATGGGGTAGGTATTGGAACAACACTTCTTTGAAGATCTCTTCTTGTACAGCACGTTGACTCTGCCTGTCTGAGGTTACTTGCAGCACCAGGAACGTAATTAAGGACAGATTTTCAAGACAAGACATGCCATGGCAGTTGTGAAGAGTTATCTTTCATCCTGACAGAAATACGTAAACAGTGAGCATCACTTTCCTTCAGCATCCATTCTGTGCTTGGTTAACGTTGTTTTCACAGGCATGGAGAAAATTAATTAGCCGCCTACTCATTTATGCGTCCCCTAATTGCACACGCAGCCGAAGTAGCTGTCGCCCAATTTGCCAGAGCTGGATTCCTGGAGCATTTAGAGAAGCCTTTCTGACGAGCAGTTCTGATGCTGATCACATAACGAGCATGAAGACAGAAGTGTGACCGTGACACTCGTGCAAACACGTTTGGCTCGGCTCCTTTTTAATTAGCGCCTGGAAGCGGGGCTTGCCAAATGCTGGGGGCTGCCTGTGAAGAGGCAGCTTGATTAAGGTCAGCATCCAGTCGTGTGTGCTGCTGAGCACTCGCTGCTGCTTGATCCCTGCTGAAAGCTTGCAAGTCTGCAAGTTTTCCCCGTCCCCATCTAGCTGAACAAAAGTGCCTTGTCAGGCAGCTGAGGAGAATGAAAGCAGTGTGAGGGCGGCAAAGAGTTTCTCATCTCTGCCATCCTTCCATGGAAATGGTACCTTTTAACTCTCTGAGAGTCACAGCCTTTCTTCCCCGATGTTATGTCAGCTAGAGCCCTTTTGGTATTTCAGCAAACAAAAATGATTTAGTGCTGTTTTCTCACACATTATCAGAACTGAGAATTTGAACCGTGCGCTGTGTGGAACTTGCTTCCTACTGCACACAGAGCGCAGAAAACTACTGGCGTTGTACATAACATTCAGCCTGTAGGGTAAACTCCTTTCAATATACACATGTGCTATTTATAGCTTCTAAATTTGTTTTCTGGCAGAAAGTTTAAGGAAAGCATGTGCAACATCCCCAAATTGCTTACACTACAACACTGTTTTTAGAAAAGAGTCTGAGGAGGAAAGAGGGGTTGATCTTCAGTCTTTATCCTTTAAGGATGTCATAGCCAGTTGAAGAATAAGGAGTGGAATGAAAAGACATTGAATGAGATGTTTTCTGAAGCCTCACTTTTTACAGTTCTTTTGACATGTCTTCTTGAGAGACTTTGAGGGACTTCAGAGCTGTCACATGATTTGTGGATGCCAAAAAAGATCAGAAAGCCTTGGGAATAAAATCTTGGAACCAATGTTTTTATTTCTCCAGTGTAGTATGGTCAATGCAGAATAATTAATGTTTGTGAGATTTCTGAAGAACAAGGTACACATTATTGGCCATATTTACAGAGTAGGGTTCTTTTACTCTGTTTCCCAGAGAATTACATTAGTAACTCACCAAGTGATAAAGCAAACTAGACTGCTGGGAAACACAGTGTAGCCAGGCCGTTGATACAAGAAATTAGTGAAGAAAACTATGTAAAATAAATTTTTGCTCTAAACTCTAGGAAATGGTACAAGAATTTAAGCCTGGAAACATCTGAATATGTCTTCATGTTTTGTTTTATTTGCAGGCCTGGGGGCTCAAATACCAAACATAATAGGAAAAGCTCTGAAGTTTCTGCAACTAAAAGCTTTCAAAAAGTGCAATGGAAATCAAACTAAATAAAATAGCTTCAGAGAAACAAGAGTTGGCAGCATCTAAGAGGCCAAATATCTCTTAGAAGATATTTTGTAAGAATCTGGAATAGTTGGTCAGATAAAGAAGTTCAGGGGAATAGAAATGCATCCTCAAAGACTACTCACAAAAGTATGGAGAATTTGAGGAATGGCCTGTGAGGCAGAAAGTGTTGAGGGCTAAATTGGTAGAGATGGTGGCTGATGTTTAGTTTTCAAAACTAAACAGTTGGGAGGAAGCAGTAAGCAATTGGGAATGGGTTGGAAAGAAAAGGAAGAACTATTGAGTCACTGCTCACAAACCACTGGGACCAGAACTCGCTGCCTGGCAGGTTCCAGCCCTAATTTTCAGCTTGTTGGCCCTTTCTTTTTTCAATGTTTCTATTATTGTGATTTACAAATGGAAACCAGCCAGACCCAAGGTGTTCTGAACAAAGGTTTCATAATCTTGGCACTTTGTCTGTTACTTTTACAGAATGAAGGACTAGTAGAAGAGACTCTTGTAGAAAGTGAGGTGTACTTTGAATTCTATTTTGCAGCCTGTCTTCCTTCCCTGTTTAGCCAAGGGAAACTTCTTTCTTGATCAAGTAATGTTTCACAAAAACAGTTATTAAACATCTGAGAGATGCTTTCATGGGTCTGTGCTTTATCCATCTCCTCATAGCATTGCTGTGTGGAATTCACAAAGCTCTGGCACCTCATGGAGAACGAAGGGGACAGTGGTGCAGGAAGTGGCAAACAAAGGGGAAATGGAGCTTTGAAAGCCATGCAAGCTTGGCATCATTTTGAAAGCCTTGGTGTTGGGCAGCCACACTATCTATAAGATCTTGCCTTTATAAGTTCACCAGGAATTTATGACAGAAAAAGAAACAAACTACTGTAGGAGACACTTTGTCAGAAAGACTCTATCCTTTTATGAAAAAACATTTTTGTATGAGCATAGTCTATTAAACTACAAATAATCTGACCCCTGTGATCTTAAAGTAAAACATTTTCCCCTTTCTCCCCCTTATAAATATATTTTGACCTTTTTTTTTTTTGCCTCCCTTTAAGGGACAAATGAGTTCGTGAACTTTATCGATAAACAACATTGCTCCTATCTGGACTTTTGTTTTCCTTTCAAGAGTTTTGCTGAGACATCTGTAGTTAAATCTTCATGATTTCGGACATATACTATTCGAACTATTCCCTTTTCCTAGCTCCTAATATGGCAAAGCCATTCCTACTCAGTCATGCTCATAAACATTTGCATAAAGTGAGTTGTGTACTTGAATTGGGGCCTCCGACATATCCTGTTTGATATAGTAGACCTCATAAAAACAAAGACAAGACAGATGCAATTTGTTCCTGTCTGGAAGTGAAGTGCTTCTCTGCTTCACTCACATAAGCATCACAGTCTGGCAGAGAGCAGAACATCTGGGTACTGCCTGCTTTTCAACCAGCCCTGACAGAAGAGGAATCCTTTTATAATGCAATTAAGTAGTAAGTGCGTGAAAACCATATCTGTAAAATATAAATAGTTTCTGAACAGTCCAAAGCATTTCTGGCTTTGATTGTTGATATGAAATGCTATCTGCAGATTCTGAAAGTTCTGTCTGTAGTGCAAACTCTGCCAAAGTTAAAAGTGTGAAGAGTGACCTGAGATAATTTATTTTTTTTTTTTATTAACAAGCAAGCCAGAAATGCCTGCAAAAGGGAAAGGACATACAAAGTTGTCTTACTTTTTCCGAGCACATGGGTGCAGAAGCACTTAAACCAGGTCAATGTATTTTTCCATTAAATTCTCAGTTAAAGTGTAAACACTTCTTAGGGTAACAACTACTGTTCATGACTCTGGTTTCTCTAGTGAGTGTCCTATGAGGCTGTATTAAGTCTAACTCTCTTTTCTGGGTACAAACCTGTCTTTTTAATGATGAAAAACTGCTCAACAGCAAAGTGAAGAAAGCCCAGCAGCCAATTTCTTGGTGTCAGCAAAAACATTTGTAGGTCTTAACTGAGTTTGGACAGCACCAGCCAGAGGATCTTCAACAGGCTGTGCAATTGCTGCAGCCTTTGCCTTGAAACGTGCCCACCTTCATCCAGAACTATCTTCTTATCCACTGCTGAAGAGGGTGGATGGTCAAATAGGTTGGGAATCTCTGATAGAAATTGATTTAACACGTTGAACACCTCCCTGCAGTCCAGTCCAGCCCACATACCAGTGTTGGAGGAAGCTGCTCGGATGTGTCCTTGCTTCTCTGGCTTTTTGGCCAGCCCCGAGGGCTGGTTCCTGTGCATGCCCTGGGAAGTACCACACTCTCCATCTTCTCATTGGTGAGCCGCCAGTGCCAAACTTCAGGTTAACCCTTTCCAGGGAATACAAGCCTAGACATAGAGAAAAGGTGAATTCTGCCATTCTGCCTTCATGTAAAATCTGTGTTGGGGCAGAGAATTGAGCCTGGACCTCTGGAAATCAGCTTGTATTGCTGGACCATCCTGCCTTTACACACACGGAGGATCTTAGACAAGAAAATTTATGCTTTATACACAAAAAAAAACAACCAAAAAATCTCAAATTGTATTTCTTGTATGATGTGTGGCAATACTCACGAGGAAAGACTGAGCTCCCATCCTTAAGGATTAACTGTGTAAATATGACCTATCACAAAGATTCAGTGAAGACAGTAGTGCTCCGTGGAGAACGGAATCATTTAGGTCAGGGGATTCTTTTTTCACTATTATTTTTTAAAAGAGTAAAACAATCGCAAGGTGGCCAGCCAGAAAGCCTAGGGGAACCATTCATGCTCAAGGTGTTAGCACTAAAAGGCACAATAGGAAGCAGATGTGCAGAAAAACAAAATCAAACTGCAGGCAGGAAGGACTACCTCGGGCTACGGCTGTTCCTACTGTTGCGAGTTAATGAGAACTCCACAAGGAATTACTGATTTAATTACAGCTCACGGGCAACATGCTACCTTATCTTTTTTAAATTATGCAGTAGAAGTGTGCGCAGCAAATGCGAGATTTTGCGTGGTCCAGCATCTAGCAAGGAGGAGGAGACCTTTGATATTAAAGATATTCAGTGTGCAGGGGGCAGGCATGGTGCCAGCTGTCCAGAGAGGAGCAAAATGCTGTGTGGAAACATCTTCCATGACACCTGGTGGGAGCTGGATCTGGCTCAGGGGCTTGCCCTGTGGTGTAAGGTCAAGTGCTTGGGCTGAATTAGGGTTACCCTAATTAATTTCTCTGTCATACTACAGCAAATACGGCAGGTTCTATATCGAGAGACACTGAAATTGTTATCAGACCTGAAAAAATGACTTTGAGTGAAATTTCAGGTCATTCCCAAGGTTTTATGAATCAGCAATTGTTCCTGAAATAGGATTAAATCCACGACTTTTAGGCTGAAGAATGAAGGCTAAACCCAGGTTTCTAAGTTATTTTAGAGGCCATTTCCCTATTCAGATAACATTAAAATTTTAAATTTTTAGTTTGCAAGGGTATTATAGGAAATGTAACCCAGAGATTTTCCATGGTTTCTGCTACTCTCACTGACCTGGTCCAAAAAAGGAGAAGGTAGAAGGGTCAAAAAAAAAAAGAAAAATACAAGTCTGGTGATATTAAATGGTCTCCTGAATGCAGAAGATGCCATTAGGAACATTAAAGGAAATTTATGTACAGCTCCTGTGTGTCAGGGCTCAAATTCTCCCAAAAACTTTATTGTTCAACCGGATGTGTCAGAAACTAAACTGAGTGCAATTCAATGCCAAGAAACTGATGGTAAAGAGCATCTAGCACCATATATCACAGAGAAATCATTCCGGAGGGGATAAAGATATGCAATGATTGGAAACAAAAAAGTGAGTTTCCCTATGAAACGAGCTTAGGAAGCACTTTTCTGTTATTTCTTACAAAAATTCTTCTTAGTAAAAGATTATGGGCTCTCAGTATGAATAAATGTAAAGAGGAAAAAAGGGCATGTTGGATAGATTTTGATAACAGGCAGTGTGTCACATCTGTAGCAAAGTGCTGGGCACGTACCTGGGCAAGCACTCCTGGCAGGGAAGAGCACTTATCCACAGGTTTCTGTCAATTAGGGAACTCCCATATTGATGCATGCATCAGATATTTGGGTTTTTTCCCCCCGTGTGCAGACAGATTTTAGAGCATGTTTAAGAGATTTCCGTGTCAGGATTATTCTGACATTTGTTCCACATGAGATGGAAAAGGGCCAGGCTGGAAAAGCTGGAGGGAAGAAACATCCTTCCAGGCGGGAGGCATTTGGGGCGTTGCAGAGGCCGCCCTCCCAGCGCTTTGCTTTGTTCCCTCAACACGAGAAGGAGGGGGCACGGCTCAGACCCGCTCATCCTATTTGTCACCCTAATCCAACATTTGCTGCCCGGGTACTGCGCAAATCGAAGAGTCCCTTGGGTGTTTTTCACATGTGTGCTGGGCTGGGTGGGGGAGCTGGCTGCTCTCCTGCCCTCCTACACATTCCACAGGCTCTGGACGTGTGAGTGGTTCGTACAACTCTGTACGTGCAGTGCAGTACGGAATCAGCTTTGGCAGCAACAGATAAATTTTAGTTTGTCAGCAGCATCATGTTAATATATGTATGTGCGTGTAAATTTAGCAATTTAAATATGTATTGGCAGTCTATGAAGCTGTCTAAGGCAATTGCAAAGTCCTCCTTAGTTCTCACTGATCACAGAACGGTTTGGGCTTGAAAGGGACATTGGAGGTCATTTAGCCCAACCTCAGTGAAGTGAGCAGGGGCATCTTCAGCTAGACCACATTGCTGTCACACAGATCTTTTCATGCTGAACAAGCCCCAGATTTTTCCTCAGGACCACTGAATAAATGTAAAGCATGTAGAAAGGTAGTGGAAAACTGTAAATTAACAGCCTATTTCATAGACCACACTGTCACACTGGAGATCAAAATTTTAGCCAACTACAGCCAGTCAAAATGTTATCCTGAGTTTGCTTTTTGTTGATGGTTTGAATTATGTTTATTTAGAAGAGGAAGGATTCTAAGTGACATTTCCATTGCCAAATGTTAAACATTATAATCCACAAACACCTAAACACCAATTTTTGTCAGGTTTTCAAAAATCAGACAACAAACTGCTTCCTCTCTACAGGTGCCTAATGAGGAACTGAACAGGATTGCTGTGTTGCTTTGAATTTAGTCTTGCAGATACCTCCTGAAAACCAAAGTGAACTCCAAAGTATAAAGTTCTCCAGACAGCTGATGTTCTCTGTGGATGTTGAACTGTGCAGTTCAGCCGGCTGTACTGAGTGAGGTGACATTTATTTCTCCCTTTTCTTAAACTGACAAAATGAGTTAGGGTTCAAACTGTATATTTGCTCTAGAATTTCATCTAATTCCACTCTCATTGCAGCACAACATTTAAACATAAAATAAAATAGTAAACTCAGTCTTTCCGAGTCCATGGCTTGTTGACATTGAACCTCACACAGTCCTTACACCGTCTGCTTGGGACGACATGGCGCTATTAGATCAACAATACCAGCTGGTTTTTTAATTCTCTTGGGAGCCAAATTTTAAATAAAGCTAAATATTAGGTCTGTGCTTAGATCTGTTCTATAAATATTGCCATTAATTTAGGAGACATTTGTTTTGAGGGTTTTTTACATTTAATTTTTATTGTTGATCTTTACAGTCTTGCATTTGTCATTGTTTTTTGAGGCATTCATGATAAGTGTTTTGTTTAGCATACTTCTGTGGTGCAATTTTTCTGTCATGATTAGATGTTTCTAATAGGCCCTGAGGTTTGTTTGCTTTGTCTCTGTAGTAATTTTAATTGCAGGACCACATACTATTTGTCACTGAGTGTCAGGAAGAGCAGTCAGCTGAGACTTGAAAGGATTTGGAATCACTTGCCTTATTCTGGGAGTTTCAGTGATGTTTTTTGACCCCCCAAAAATCACTTGCAGCTGTGATCTGAAGTGTTATGAACTCTCAAATGGGCAGCAAGAACCATGGAATGATTTGGGTTGGAAGAGACATTATGGGTTGTTTAGTTCCAACTCCCTGCCATGGGCAGGGACACCTTTCACTGTCCCAGGTTGCTCAGAGCCCCATCCAACCCGGCCTTGAACACTTCCAGGGATGGGGCATATTCTCTGGGCAACCTGTTATAGTGTGTCACCACCCTCACAGTGAAGAATTTCTTCCTAATATCTAATCTGAAACTACTCTCTGTCAGTTTGAAGCCATTCCTGCTTGTCCTGTCGCTCCAGGCCCTTGTAAAAAGTCCCTCTCCAGCACGCCTGCGGCCCCTTCAGGTACTGGAAGGGGCTCTAAGGTCTCCCTGCATCCTTCTCTTCTCCAGGCTGAACACCCTCAGCTCTCTCAGCTGTGGCATGTATTCTCTCAGTAGCAGGCAGAGTTCAGTATGATGACACACGAGGGAAGAAAAAAACGTGAATACATAAGACTAATGGTCATTTTCTACAGGCAAATGGCTTTTATGCACGGAGATGCCGAGGATTAATCAGCATTTACTACCAGCAGATGACACATTTTCACAGCACAGCTGCTAACGTACCCAGCATTATCTGTCCTTTAACACAGAGCTCACGAATTGTGCATGGCTTTGCCTCACGTGCTCGCTGTATTTCTTTGGCAGAATTATATCAGGCCACACAGGCCCCAGAGAAACCACAGCAGTGCCTTCCTGCCATTGTGCACCAGGAAGGGCCGGCTGAGCGCCTGCAATTTCCCTCCCTCGGTTCGGGGATGCATTATTTTTAAGCAGCAGCCGGAGTGACAGGGACAGAAAGCTGCTCCTCCACAGCCCAGGAACAACCACCAAGTTACGGGGCCAGCGGATTCCCTCTGCAGCCTCCTCAATCTGGTACCAGCACCTGCTTCACTAGCGTTATAACCCAACATTCCTGTTGCACTAAAAGTGGAAAATTAACCCCACATCTATGTCAGAGAGGTCTTCAAGAGGGAAAATCTGAGGCCAGATGCATTAAGACTCTCCTGTGCGAATCAACGTGAAAATCAGAAGCAAAGTTATTCAGCCCTTGCATCCCTTCACATATCTCTTGGTCCAGGACATGTGAAGGGATGAAGCCGTGGCTTCACATGCCACAGTGAGCTGCTATCCCCCAAAGCTCAAATACTCTCTGTCTGTGCTGTTTCCTGGAAGATTAAGCTATCATTTTGGGCTGGAAGGTTGTAATTTGCAGGGCTTCACCAGAGATAACAGGGTTTTGTTTGTTTCTGCGTCAAATGGGAACAGGGATAAGACTTGACCACAGAAAATAGCACAATTTCCAAAGTATTAGGGAGGATGAAGGACAGTAGCTTGAGAAGAGATGGTGATATTCTAAGTCTGATATTCCCACCATTTATACCACAGTAAATCCACAGGAATTGTGATTTTCTCTCAAATGCAGAGGGACACACTATCTTTAAGAAACTACGAAACTGTGGGAGGAAAAATGTCAGGGAAAAGGCACAAAAAAAGAGATGTAAAGGGCTTCACATAGGAAAAAAGTTAAGAAATAAAGCCTGTGTGTTGGATGATTCCAAATGTCAAATATCCCACTTTATATCCATTGATTAAAAGTACACTCAGTATACCCCAAACACCTGTGAGACTCATCTGGAATTAGTGATGTGTTCCACTGCATAAAGCAAATATGGAAAGAACTTGATTTCAGATTTTTGAAGTAAATTAGAAAAATAAGGGATTTTCTGCTAGTGATTTGGCTGGCTGCTAAATAATTTTTGTATATATGCAGCATTTCAAAATCCAGATAGATAAATAAGTTTATCAAGTTAATTTTTGCTTGTTATTAAAAATAAAATTTTAAATAAACAGATGTTTTATTGCATTTTGTTATATAAAATCATGATTAAAATAAATTGAGAAAATTCTGAATACACCCTAATAAGATAAATGTAATTTCCCACTTATGTGCCAGGCAACATTTTTTCATATACATCTTTTGGTCCCATTTTTTATGAGCATTTGAAGTATAAAAAGGAATTAAATAGAGACAAAACTGTTTTAACCAGACTGCCCTGCAGAGGTATGTCTTAGAGAGAAATTTTCCCACCATGCAGAGGGTGGTGAAAGCCTCTCAGACTGATACAGTGGGTCTCTGAGCAGGAGCTGCACGTTCCTGCCTTGGAAAAGCACCTCCAACACTGTGGACACTACAGAAAACAAATATCTTATACTTATTTTGTTAATTGGTCAGGCTATTTGGGGTAGAAGCACCTCATTGTTTGAACATTGAACATTGAACAATTTGAACATTGTTTGAACCTTTTGTTTCTCAATCTCTTTCACTGTTTCATCCTGTTTGTCACATCTGTAGAAAAAAGGTCCAAAGTGCTTTGGCAAAGATTCCTAGAAGCACTGTTTTCAGGTTTTAGAGATCTCCTCTAGGAACACCCTTGTCTCCCTGAGCTGCCTGGAGCGGGTTTTCGAGGCTCCAGCCTTACACAGTCTTGTTTTTGTGATGCTTAAGTTTTGGAAAAAAGAAGCAGAAAATATCTGTCCAATGAACAGCATCCAAGACTTAAAGACAACTCAGATTAGACATTGCAATTAAATCCTTAGCCTGAAAAATCCATGCAAAGCCTCTGTGCAGTATCAGCAACAACAGGAAAAAGCTTTTCCTCTCAGTGCCTCCAGCACTTAAACTTGGGAAAGGCTTTTCCTGATGAGGCTAAAGTGGGATTTAACACTAAAGGCCAGAGCAAAAAGGGTGTCATGAAGGTAGGCTGATAAATCAGACAATTTATTCCAGCTGTAGATTTGGCTCCTAATAAATTGTTAGTTTTACAGAGACATATTAAAATAATAAAAGTCAGTGAATCAGCAATCTTCAGAGCAAACCAAGTTACAGAAAGTTCAACCCCCGCAAGAAGCTCTCTTTCTCCAAACATTTGGACATCATCTCTGTCTGCTGTGTCTTTCTGAGTTTCCTCTTTCTAATTCTGAGCAAATTACTGCATGGAGCTACTTCCATGTGTCAGAGCCAGTGCTGAGCAGCAGCTGCAGCCAGGATACACCAGTACTGCACCAGCCTGATGCAGCCAGGGAAGAAGCAAGCTGCAGTCAAGAGGTTGCTCTTCTCTGGCTCTTTGTACAAAAACTCTCATGTTTCTGAAAAGTAGAATACTTCCCTCCCTCTTACTCGCCCCCAAACAGCATAATTTAACCAAATAAATGGCTTTTTCCTGTAGGAATCATCTTATTTCTGTTGCAGGAATTGTCTGCAAGTAAGTGAGGGAAGAACAAGGGGGTCTGTCAGGCAGTGAACACCGGCAGCATCAGCAGGGAGCAGCTCTGGGTGCCTCACTGCTCTCCTGGGGCTGTCTGAAAAGTGCCTTCAAACTGATGGTTATATCTTTTCCTGAGTAAGATTTGTCCAAGGGAAAAAAAAAAAAAGAGCCTCAAGTGCTTTTTAATGCTTTTTAATACAGATATGTAGGTCTTGGGAGAAAAAGCACTTAATTAGAATTTGGAAGTAACAGAAATTTGCTACAGAGGTATTGTGAAAGTAAGGGGATATGATCATAATCAGAATTCTTCTGCCATTATTTCCACCTTTTTTGGCTTATACATAATGGTTGGGTTCTGCTTTTGAAATGGAAGTAAAGAGTTGTGAGTGAAATCAATGACACATTTGTGAAAATAAAAAAACAGCTAATTTTAGAATAAAAATCATTGGTGTCCCCTTTCACTCTGTTTTCAGCAGCTAATCAGTTTTAATGAAAACATCTTTGATGGATAGGAGAAACTAGCTGGCAACTAAACTGGAGGAAGTTAACAGTGAATACATTAGCTGGGAAGAGTCATCTGTTCTGTAGCTCTTTAGCAAGTGACCATATATTTTAAATTTGTGTTACATCAGAGCTGGTAAAATTGTTGAGCTGCTCTGCTGAGTGTACTGAAGTCGACTCATGAGCGCTGCACACAGAGATATTTGTTCATGTTAACCAGACAGAAAACATTATATTTACTGTTGCTGTGACTTAAATCCATCTGTCCTGACACACAGAAAGGAAGCTTAAATATGGCATGTGTTTAAAACAGCAAAACTATGTGTGTGCATGCATTTATATGCATATATTAAACAGAAAAATTGTAGGGATTATGACAGCTAAATCCAGGTATTATATTGGCTTACAGACCTGCAGTGTTACATACATTTAAGAGAGCCAGTGTGGGATTTATTTTTATACATGTTTCTGAAGTCAACTACAATAATAGTCATGACAGTGGGTTTTCCCACAAAAACTGACTTGTCACATCCCTGACACATTTGTTACCAAATAACACACAAGCCTTATATAGAGCTTCTCCTGCTCAAGTTTCATCTTTTCCCCCCCAGAATAATTTACTCTGAATGAATGTAAGCTATGAGTTTTAGTTACAGCTAATGAATGAAGAGGAGAGGGAAGAAACCAGGTGTTGCTTTTCCATAACTTCTTCACATATTTAAATTTTCAGAGAAAATCAAGACATTGTCTTGTCAGATACAGGTGAAGAAAAGTCAGATTCTCCTGAAAACAGAAAGATTCGTTGCAGGTTTCCTTGCAGTTTGCTACTTTGCAGAGGTTTTCATATATGATGAGAGGACAGATGGTGCTCAGACTTAACTGTGACACATGAAGCAGAAGCAAAAGTCCCTGTTTTGGTTAAATAAAACTGTCTGTGTATCATGGTGAGTCAGGTGACTGAGTTCTCATGATGTAATGTAATTTAAAGCATTATTGGTAGAAGAATATCACAGGAAGAGCTATTTAGAAAAATCTGCGTGTTGCAATGATACATGTTACTCTTCAGCTAATGAAAAAGCTATTAAAGGCTGAAGATCGCTCTTTTTCCAGCCCAGTCCTAAACCTCACACCAGCAGCAACAGAGAGACCAGCCATCCCCACAGAATCCCTTGACCCACATTACTAATCAGGGCTGTAACATTGAAATAAACCTGCATTTGAACACCTGCCAGCCACGCCGGAGCCCATCTCCGTGGCTGTGTCGGTTCAGCACTGGGGTTGCAAATGCCAGACGGGAATGAAGCAGACAGCAAGCAGTCAGGGAGGTGTGATGGCTGGCCAGTCCTCTCTGGAGGACTCTTAAGTGCATTCAATATGCTACAGAGCCAAGGGATTTGTCGGGATTTATTGGCTTTGCAGTGACGAGTGGATGCAGTAGGGAAATGATGAGCGGAAAAAAACCAGAGCAATTAAAGTCATAGGACTGCGCACACGTGAAATACGACCGCGATGTCCAGCCTACACCTTCCCCCAAATAAATAAAACTCACTTCCAAGGCAGTGATGGGAGCCAAGAAGTTGTGGAGAGGGTAAAAAAAAAAAAAAAAAAAAAAGGCTTCTCCTCCTTC
>VZTH01008339.1:0-153790 GCA_013397815.1 Aleadryas rufinucha | reverse complement strand
TCAGTTAGCTCACAGCTCTACATTTCAAGCAAGGAATAAAAGGCACCTGAGTTGTGGACAGCCCGTACAGCTGAATATCCCCATTATCCTCAGCTCCAAATATAATAATCTGAGCGTGAATGGCACTTTTCAGCTGAGAAGCTGAAGTGGCTTGAAGATATTAACAAATTCCCTCCGTCACTCATGGAGACAGGAAGTGCTATTATTGCATTTGGGATTTGGGGAAGATTGAGATACCTAGGAGTTAGTTTGTTCAGGATGGCAGGGGGAATCAGTGGCAGAGCGGGATAAAGCCGTGAGGGCTGCGTGTGTGTTGCTGAACCCTTGCTGATTATTCCTTCTTAGTCTTTCCTAGTCTTTCACAGCACATCTTTGATTAAAAAATAATATTTTCTCACATGTCAGACTGTAGTAAGGGTCATGTGAGGCATGGGGTGACCCCTGCTGACCAGCAGACAAGGGCTATGTATGACCATGACTGTGCAATATATTCAATTTACAACTTTGTACAGTGAGTACAAACTGAGCATAAGGCACTGTGACCACAATATGTTCCCATATTACTCAAAGAGGTGGAAGGTCAAGCTCTTAGAATTGCAGTCATCTTTTTGAAATTGTTTTATTTTTTATTGCTGCTGTGAGGGATACCAATAAAGCCAACCTAAGCACATAGGAATTTCAACTCTGCATCTACCCTAAAATATTTAAATTTCCTTGAAACTCTCACTCATAAGGAACAGAAAGCCTTCACCGTGGTGAACTTTCTAGACTGTTGTAGGGTAGTGTTAGGCTTCTCTCAGGCCTGGTCAGCTGAGAGCTCTGTGACTGATCTCTGCATACAAAGAAATTAAAATAGCCAGTGTCAGGGCTGCATTCAATGTGCCTTAACCTTAGGAGAAGGACTAGGAAAACAGAAATCCAGGGAGGGAAGAGCCTGTTGCTGTCAGTGTTTAAAGTGCAGAGGTTACAGCCAGCCTCTCTGCCAAAACCTCACATCCACAGCTTGATGTTTCTTCTAAAAATTTCTAAATGCACAAAGGCAGTGCATTGGTCTAAATTTCTGGCTCACCCACAGCTTCTTACGGCATCCATCAGCAAATGGAGGGTCTGGAGCAAAAGTCTGGTGAAGAGCAGCTGAGGGGTCTGGGGCTGTTTAGGCTGGAGAAAAGGAGTCTCAGGGGGATGTTCACTCTCTGCATCCACCTGCAAGGAGGTTGTAGCCAGGTGGGGGTTGGTCTCTTCTCCCAGGTAACAAGAGACAGGACGAGAGGAAACAACTTCAAGTTGTGCTGGGGAGGTTTAGATTGGATATTAGGAAAAAATTCTTCAGTGAAAGGGTGGTCAGGCATTGGAACAGGGAAATGGTGGAGTGGCCATCCCTGGCAGTGTTCATCGTGCTGGGGACATGGTTTAGTGGTGAGCTTGGCAGTGCTGGGTGAGTTCGACTTGATGATTTTCAGGGTAATTTCAAACCTCTCCAATTCTATTCTCTGAGTCTGTGAGCCATTTACAATGCAGAGAAAAGTGGTGGCCAGCAGTGTTCTCTTGATGGAAAAATCCAAATAGTTTGGGAAAATATGAATCTCCAAACTCTGAGAATCTGTTTACAGACTGCGGGGAATATAAAATAACATGCATTTATTGAGAAGGTCTTGATGAAGTCTTTCTGAAAGTCTCTGCATTTAAGAATCGGAGTCTTTTGTGATTTGACCTCCCAACAGCAACTTTTTTTTGCAGAGGGAAAGAAATGTTAAATGCTATGACTGCTAGACTGGGAACTTAGTTCAGCTAACATCAGGTTTACGACCCAGGATGGAGGTAAATGGCCAAACCCGATCAACACCCCATTAATCCAAGGATGATCAAGTAACATTGCATTTGGCAAAGCCACAAATAACCATGTAATAACATTGTAATTCTATGGTAATTTCTTACACATGGTTATTGATGCCCTGTAAAATAATGTGTTACCAATAATCCCATATTACCTCTCTGCTCTTAAATATAAGGTCACTGACAGACCATGACTGTTTAATGTACTTTCAGTCTCAAACAGAAATCTTATACAATGGTTATAAAAATGAACCTTAGTGGATGACCCTCATTGCTCTTCTTTAATTTTTCTTTTCCTCAGAACATGTCACATATACATCAGTGGGACTCTAGAAAGTTTTGTGGGGTATTGGATTTAATTTACATTGAGCATTTCCTTTCCAGTTTTCACCTACCAACTTAAAATTAGGACCCTTGTCAAAGATTTGGATTGTACAGGCTGTTCCCACTTTCAAGGCTGGAGACTGAGGACCTAGTTGAGAGGCAAGTGATTCCTGCACTAGGATTCAAACCATTCCAAAACCAACCAAATGCCACAATACTGTGCCATGCACCTATGGCTTATTTTGAGCATCAGTTATCGGTGAACTGGTAAGAAAAATTGGATACTCCCATTCCAACCTCCTACTGTGAAGATACCCAGAAACAAGCTGATAGCCAGAAAGACTTGTCAGAACAGGGAGAGCAGGCAGAGAGACTTGCCTGAGAGATAAACTAGTGTCACACTAGGTTTGTGTCTCTCAAACCTGGACCTTGTCTTAAAATAAATTTAAGACAAATATATTTATTATAAATTTATTTATAAAATAAATTTTATAATAAAATAAATTTAATTTAATAATTAAATCCTTTCCACCTGTGTGCAGAGAAACCTGTATTCCTCCATATGGTACTGTTTTTACAGGGAAGAACTTTTAGGTCTTACTTTATGGTAGATCTCACTCATAGTCTAGACTTCTTAATCATAGAATCATGGAATGTTTTGGGTCAGGGAAGGTTAAAGATCATCTCTTTCCAACTCTTGTGCCATGTGCAGGTACACCTTCCACTTGACCAGGCTGCTCAAAGCCCCATTTTTTCCCCCTTATTCTTGTCAGAAAAGATTGAAAAAGGATATTAATTCTAACTTTAAACTTTGGTCTTGAATACTATTAAAATTACCAGAGATTTTGAACAGAATTTACCCTGTATTTTAGGGCTAACCCTCTTGTCTTGGTAAATCAGACATTGGAAAATACTTATCTGGAGTCAAATTGTGCTTTGGCAATTTATATGTAGCTTTAATTAGGAATATCAAATGAATTAGCAATCTGGCCACAAAAACCTTGATCAGGCACACAGGCAAGAACACATTCTGCTCCCACAGCTGAGGCACCTCAGAGCATCTCCTGCTGCTCAACATTGCCCAGGCTTCCACCTTCCACAAATCCACAGTGTGAGGCAAGGCAGTGCCTGTGCACTTTAAAACCCCCTTTTGTTCTTTTGCTTATGTATGGCTCTGGGATTGTGAGAGTTAGTTTTATGTCTGCAGCTCATCAGGGCCGGTGTGTTTTGTGCAGCGGGGTAGCAAAATTTAACAGCAGTTATTATCATTCCTGCGCAGAGGAGATGTGTAGCTGGGGGTTTATAACATTCTCCAAGAAGCTGTCGAGGACAAGAGCGGGTCAGGCTTCTCAGAAAAAAAACAAACAACAACAACAAAAAAAGTGCTGCAAGATGGAAGAGGAATCCTGAGAATGGGAACTGCCCTCTACGAAGAAAAGAGCGGAGAATCCAACAATCCAGCAGTCCCACCAACTTCGCATTCCCTAGGGCCTGACTGGAATTAGCATCTGACTGGGCTTCCTTTCACCAGCTGTGATTGTCAGGTAAACAGACCAAGGGGAAAACAGAGACATCTGTNTCTGGCCACAAAAAGCTTGATCAGGCACACAGGCAAGAACACATTCTGCTCCCACAGCTGAGGCACCTCAGAGCATCTCCTGCTGCTCAACATTGCCCAGGCTTCCACCTTCCACAAATCCACAGTGTGAGGCAAGGCAGTGCCTGTGC
Source organism: Aleadryas rufinucha (assembly GCA_013397815.1). Lineage (NCBI taxonomy): Eukaryota > Metazoa > Chordata > Aves > Passeriformes > Aleadryas > Aleadryas rufinucha. Next base: position 149,905 of record VZTH01008339.1, on the reverse strand, counting down.
ACTTTAAAACCCCCTTTTGTTGTTTTGCTTATGTACGGCTCTGGGATTGTGAGAGTTAGTTTTATGTCTGCAGCTCATCAGGGCCGGTGTGTTTTGTGCAGCGGGGTAGCAAAATTTAACAGCAGTTATTATCATTCCTGCGCAGAGGAGATGTGCAGCTGGGGGTTTATAACATTCTCCAAGAAGCTGTCGAGGACAAGAGCGGGTCAGGCTTCTCAGAAAAAAAACAAACAACAACAACAAAAAAAGTGCTGCAAGATGGAAGAGGAATCCCGAGAATGGGAACTGCCCTCTACGCAGAAAAGAGAGGAGAATCCAACAATCCAGCAGTCCCACCAACTTCGCATTCCCTAGGGCCTGACTGGAATTAGCATCTGACTGGGCTTCCTTTCACCAGCTGTGATTGTCAGGTAAACAGACCAAGGGGAAAACAGAGACATCTGTGCCTCGAAATCGCGGAGTTCCCCTGGCCTGTAAACCCATGGGAAGTCAGGTTTGCTGGGCTGTGCTGGGCACTAATGAATGAGAGCAGTGTCTCTGTCCCTGAGCCGACACGATGTTCTTCAAACTACACTTCTGAACTGAATTAGTTTTTAGGAGCCTATTTATGTGTTCTCCATACAGCTGTGGAGCACAAGGAACCGTGCGGTTTCCGTGACCTTTTGTTGCTCCTTGCAGCGTTTTCTCTGATGCTGCCTCTCAGCCATTCCTTCCACCCCATCGTGTTATCACGTGCATTATTCACATCCCTTAAAGACACAGCTTGGGATGCAAACATGATTTATGTGTTTCACAAGATCTTCTGTAGCTTCTGCACCAGTAAGAAAACCATAAGGCTCCTTTCCAGCGTTGCTGGCTGGGATGTAGCTGGTCCATGGCATGGAAACCCCTGCTGATCTTCAGAGATGTGAGCAGCACTCACTCCTCACACAGACCTTATTAGACAGCTTTTGACCTGGGCACTGGCAGATCAGAGATGTCACACATCCCATAAGCTCTGCTCTGAAATACCCTGCTGCAGTCACTGGGTGAGGCAATTCTGGTCATCAGAGCTAGGGTGGAAATTAGAGGTGAGCCTCAAGGCTGCTCTAGGCTGTATTTGATCTCCAATGCACGGCAACAAAGGGCACAGCAAAGCAGGTGTCAATTCTGCTCTCCTGCAAGCAGGTTCTGCCTCGCTTTGTATAAACGTGCTGTATAAAAACAAAGTTCTTGTGAAGTTAAATCATGAAGATGTGATTCCTCCAACTTTAAAAAAAAAAAATCACTTATTTACTGAGTCAAGAAGAGTATTTTAAATTATAAGTTTTAATTAATTGTGATTTCTATTAAGGGATTGGATAAAGAGAGATTCTGTATGGCTCGAGATTATGTGCCAAGCTTTTGAACCAGTAATGAAGATGCAAAGTTAAAAATCTACTTTTAGTGCTAATTGTCAGGCTTATAGAGTCATTTGGATTTGCTAAGTCCATTTGCATGTCTGATAGTCAGTGGGATCATTTACTGCTAAGATTACTACTGGCAGCAGCACTTGCTTTTTTTTGTGCAGCTTCCATCCCTCTTCCATGATAATCCTTGGTCCTATCACTGAAAATTAGACTTTTCCCAGATAGAAATATAGCTGCTCTTCTCTCACAAAATGCAATAATACATATTCTGTTTGGTGATTAGCTGAAAATTGCAAACTATGCTTTTTAAAAATTTTATTTGATGAGGAGAGAAAATAACCATAAGTGAATGGTTTAGGTTCCTAAACCACCTAGCACTCTGAAGAGTATACCTGGGCATAAGGGTATAGAAGAGGTTCTTAGCCCCCTAGGATTTAGCATTAACTTCCAGGCACTTGCCAGCAGTGAAGTGCTAATTTAAAGCCTTTTGATTTGGCACAATTCGCTTCAACATGCGGAGGCGAGAGCAGAAAGAAAGAGCGCCAGCCCCCTTGGAAGGGACAGCGTTCCAGCACCAACAAAGCCCCATTGTTCTCCTGCCCAGAGAGCCTGGAAGCAGTGGTGACCCCAAAGCAGTCCCTTTGGAAAGGGAAAACTGCTTTGCAATAATAATTATTCCTAGAGTTCAAAAGACTAAGCCTTTCCCCGAAAGAAATCAAATGATTAAAAATTCGCACAACAGCTGGCTGGGGCTGAATGAAGACGTCAATTACACTGATAAGGAAGAAAGAAATGGTGCCTTCAAACGCTTCAAAAGAACAGCTATGTATAAATGTGTTTGGGCTTTGTAAAAATAGATCTACAGTGCTATGATCGGCCTAATTAATGTTTCTCTTTTGTGTGGCATTCCTGCCTTAAATGCTTTCAGTTACTTGAATAACGACAGATTTCTCTGGGTGAATAAACCCTCCTGTTACCTTTTCAAAGTGCCTGAAAGCGTGATCTAAAACATTACTTGATCCTCTCTGTCCTTCTCAGCCTAATCAGCTGTTCACAGATAGATCAGTGTGTTGTGCTTACTTTATGAACAGCAAGAATAGGCTCATCCATCCTCTTCCTTGAGGAGAAGACACAACTTATTCATTCTGTTATAAAACAGAGTTTCCCTCCTGTAGTTAAAGGCATGGTCCATGCCTCCACTTTGTGGGCACAAAACTTGGCCAAAATACTCAAGATACAGTTGAAACTTGAAATAAAGGATAGCTTTCTGAACACAATTTTTTAAAAAACCAGCAAAAACCAGCAGAAGTCTGGTTTTGGTATTTTTTTTTTCCTTGTGAGACTTTATGATCCTATAATCAATGAATGTGTGAAGTGTGCATTTCCAGTAAGAATTAAAATTGATCTTGTGTTTCTTACCAGTGCTTACAACTCTGAGTGTGGCAAAGTTACTATGCAGAATCCATTGAATCATCAACACTTATGCACTGGGGACAAAGCTGTTCATGAGAAAGGGGAAAAGGAACTTTCCAGGCTACTTAGATAAAGTGTTCCATATATTAACCCTCTTTCCCTTATCTGTGTGGGCTTTGTGACACAGAATGGGGTTAATAGCAGCCCCCCCATGCAGGACCATGTAGTCACTCAAGGGTGAGTGATTTCTGTATGAGAGCTTTTCCAAGTGTAAAGCTCAGGAAAAGTGAATGGTATATGATATCCAAAAGAAACTGGGTTCTCAGTGTCACTTCAAGGAAGATTTTTTTTTTGTGGAAGGGCACTGGCTTTGAGCAGTCTCATGTCTTGGAGCTCAGGTAAAGGGGAAGGGCTCTGCATTGAAAAAATGTATGGACTCTCTGCATCCCTGATTTATTTAAATGGGAAACCAAATTTCAAATCATACGTGCAGGTACCAGTTGGAAAATGGGAAATGATGCTCTCATCTAATGTAATCCAGTTGAGATTTTGTATCTTAATTTATTTTTTCTTAGTGCATTTTCACAGATGAATGGTCTTGCCGATAAAGTCCGCTTCCAGAGGGAAGTTGTTTGCCTTCCATGGGTTATCTATGGAAGGCATTTCTTTTAAAAATGTGATGCTGTTAAATGTTAAAATGCCTTTTAGACTCTTTCTCCTCTTCTTGGCTTCTCCACTTCTGCATATAAAATTCCCAAAAATGACTGTGCAGTTCCAAGCTGTGCTTGCATCCAACTAGATGCAATAGGTATATAAAATAAATTTAAAAAAACATTAGAAGTTAAAGCTCAGGACCTTCGAGAGTCATGATCTTTCCAGGTCTCACCAACCCAACTGTTACCACTGTCCTTGGTCATCCCAGATTGCTCATGTCATTTTTGGTGTTACCACAGAACTGCCAATGAACAGATTCTCATCACTGATGTGATGAGATGTGGGACAGAGCAGCAGAGCCTACTCCCAGAACATATCTTTTTGAGTTTCACTGAGCTTGTGAAGTTAATGGCAAGGAGGTAGTCCTTCAAATGGTCATGTCTTCACAGCACTGATATCTGGATTTATTTTTCTTTTATTTTCTTTTCAAAATGCTCTACAAGTGCCACATGCTTTTCTGGGCTGGTATCAATATCCAGGGCTGTCACCATCACTGTCATTACCGTCATTCAAAAGAAAATCTTTCCTGGATTATGTTCTCCTACTCCCTGCTGGGAAAATGACTATGAATTTTATTCATGCTGTTATTTGCCTCGTGAAGTACCTGCTACTGAAAGAAACTGTGGTCTCAAGAAACTGTGACAGACATTCAGATTTTATACCCATCAAATGATAAGTCAGGTAAAATAGGTGGTTTTTTCTCATTTTTCACCTTCTTTTGTGCACTTCTTATAAGGATGCTAAATATCAGAAGTACCTTGTGCCCAAGCCTTCCTAGCCAAGCATGACTTAGCTTGGAAATTCCTAAAACTTTGCTGAAATATTACCTGTACTGATTCTCAAGCCAATTCTGCACGTGGATGGTCTTCAACTGACTTGGAAAATGAAGTCTGTGTAAATGGCATGGGTGGGTGTATGGAAAATAAATTCCTCTGGGAAACGAAGAGAATAGAGTTCAGTTTTGTATTGGTTATCAGCTGGAAATATTATTAGAATATGAAGAATATGAAGAAGTGCTGCTGTCTTTAGAAACCTAACATACTGACTCAGAGTAGATGGGGTAGATGGAAAAGTAATTCTTGATTGGGTTCATACTCCTATATGCGTACACAGGACAGCATTTTTTCTTTTTGTGTGCATGGCACATTCCTAAGCTGCAATTGCTAGTCTCTCCAAGTTTCTGTGGCTGCCAGATCCCCCCAGTGTGACTCCAGCAGTGTTTTGCATTAGCTGTACTGAACAGTAAATATTATAAAGAAAATAACCAGCATTGAATATTCTGCTAATGCATTTAAACCACCAACCCCCTGAAATTACTTTTGACCGGTTGTGTATGGCCCCAGATTGCAAGGCCATTTAGGACAGAACCCAATTTATCTTTTGTAGTTGGACTCATTACTCTTAGTCCACCAGGCACTGCAAACTCTGATAGCCTCTTTATCTTCCTGTACCCTACCTGCAGTATTTAAAATGTTAACATCTACCCTTTGTTACTGGTTCAGCACATTGAATATTGAAGCTGCGCTTACAATGCTGAAACCTTCAGAATACAATGCAAAAGAGAAAAAAAATATTTCCTGTTCTGCTGAATAAAATAAGGACAACAGAAATCTGTTGACATAGTCACCACTGAAAAAATACACTGCATAAAAGGAAGTTCAGCAAAATGAATGGGCACCAATGCTTGGCAGCATCCCAGGCTTTAAAATTAAATAGCAACTTAATTTTCTTTAGAAAGAATGGAGAGATAAAACTGAAATTATTCTTCCTCCAGTTAAGAACACTGCACTTCTTATATGCTCTTAAGACTTCTAAAATTTCATTTGAAGAATTAATATTTCTTGTAGCACTTTTTATTTTTTGTTTAATAAGGAGACAGCATGTACAGCATTAGTTTCTTGGAATGTTTCTATTTTTATTTCATGTAGGGGTGAGTTCTAAATGCTCAAATAAGTTACAATGGCACAAGTTATTGTCCAGAACTTGAAATAAACTTACCAGAGGTGAAAATAAAGCTAATAAGGAAATAATGTAAAGAAAATTGCTGTCTAAAAAGGTACAGGATGCAAAATTTCTTCTGAGTTCCTAATTACACTGAGGTGACCTAGAAAAGTCCAAAGGCTATGATACCAAAGGCCTCCTTATTATCAGCTGTGGCAAAATGCAAATACTTTTGACTGAGAAAGTCGTGGGAGTGTTGGGGATTGTCAAAGTAATCTATATCTGTGTGAGTAATGGAAGCAGCATTAGTTAAGGTCACGCAACAAATTTCTTAGGTTTTGAAGTATGGACTAAATTTGTTCATGAAAAAAAATGGTTCTTTTCTGTGCTCTTTAAATCAGCTCTTTGCAGAGATCAGGAAGCATTCTGTGGATATACAAAATGAGCTTGGAAATACTATTTTGGATTAGGAAGATTGATTTGATAATGACAGAGCTTGCTGAGGATCAGAGAAGTGGTTTTAGTAATGAAGACAGGCTTGGGGTTGGAGAAAGAATACAGAGCAGTAAAGGTGTACTCAGAGAAGGAAAAATGAGAAGGATTACACCTGCACAATGGGAATGGGGTTCCCTCTGTGGGGCTGCCTCCAACATGCTCAGTAAACGTCCTGTCTGAGCATGCACAGCCTTTTCCTTTCATTTACATGGACTCCAGCTTTCCAGAGGGCTGCAGAGAACACGTTTGCTGTGAGGGCTCACAGCTCAGGACGGGTCTGCAGTTCTCGTGCTTGAAACAGAAAGTTGGGCTGGAAGAGATGATTCGCCAAGAACAATAAAAAAGAGGCGTTCTTACTCACCTCCAAGGCACCTCATGGAAGTTTTATTTCATCTTTTGGATGATAACTGTTTCTAAAACCCTCTTTCTGGAATGCAGCTTTTGTCCCACAAAAGAAAAACGCAAACAAAATAACCTACAACTTTTCCCAGTTGACTGTGATAGGAACATGTGGAAGCCAGATCTTCCACTGTTCAGAAGGCAGAAAGCAAGAAGGGCTCTTTATTTGTGTATTTGGAACCACAAATCTTAGTGGATACTTAGAAAGGCAGAGCAGAGGGTCCATGATGCTGCATACTTATTTTCCTCAGCTGTGAATTTGTCCCTATTGTCTGAAATTACATTTCTTTCCTGCTGGGTTGAAACAGTAAGGAATGGAACTGAACTTCATCAGCTAAAGTGAGAAATGGTTTGCAGTTCAGTTGGGAATTGGCAATCCTCAGTTTAATACTCTCTTTCAAGATATACTAAGTTTAGGAGAGCTACTTACTTCATATTTATGTAATGCTCTGCTAACACTACACTATTTCAACAAACCAAGTCAGTTAAGTGTTCTGTTTGTAGGCTGAGGATGTCAGGTTCCACAAAAGAATATATAAATAATTTGCATCATCCAGGCACGGAGAATTGCGGTTGTGGCTCTCTCTCCTTGCTTTTTTTTAATTAAATGCTGTGCTGGCCCACTCAAGTGGCGTGCCAAGTGACTGTAGGCAAAGCGCACGGTCAAAATGCTGTGCTTTGTCAGCTCAAACTACAGCTCTCTTTTAAAACAATGTTACATCTTTAATTTATTGCCACTTTTCTGTGCTCTGGGAAAGCTCCTGTGAAGGAGGGTGTCGATTTCCAGGCTCAGCTCCTGAGGAGTTTGCTTTATAAGGTGAACTCCAGCAATGCTGTGAACGTCTCAAGGTCTTTCTTCATCGGCTCAGGGCTCAGGAAAGTGCTGGTATAAGCTTTCCCCTGCCATCTGAGTCTCAGATTCCTCGTGTTAAGTGATGTACCACATCTTGGGGAGATTCACTTCTGAGACTGATGTCCACTTGTGCCAGCTACTGCACCAGCGTTTTCTGCAATCTGCATAGGATTTAGCCTGGATTAATCAGACTGTCCATTGTTTGTCTTTATTCTTTATTATGCCAGGATGGCAGTGAGACTTTATATGCCAATACCTGCTGGTAATGGCACAGTGTTTGAAAAGCAAATGGCAAGGTTAAAGACTGTAGCAGAAGCTGACTAAAAAAATAAAGCTTCTGAAACATATTACAAATATTTGTGGTTTGCAAAGCAGCAAGAAAAAGACAGAGCTGCCATTTAAGAAACCATTTATAATGCAACTGGATGACTCTGTGACAGATTAAACATTTTCGTCCTGGAAGAATATATCGCTAGCTGGCCAGAATTAAGTAAAGATGAGGAAATCTTTTGCATACATTTAAGTGTTATGCTTTGTGGGAAGTTCAAGTGTTAACTCAGATATGATTTAAGGTGGCTCCGATATCACACAAATGTCATGTGGCAAGTGTCAGAGGAATTTTTTTAATTGTGCAGTCAAAACTAGAAGAAGCTGGTAAATGACATACCAGATTTACCTTACGTCCTTCTCAGTTATTTTTGCAATACCTACAGCTACAATATAAATACTTTTGTTTGGGGGAAAAAAAAAAAAAAAGAGAAAGTTTGCTTAGTGCAGAGTTTTCATATTTTGCTTTCTTGGCTCAGGTGCTGAAGTTCATTTGACTTCCTAAATTTCTTTCTGATGCAGTTAGTGGTCATGAGCTTTTCACAACTTGGAACACTACATCAAAATAATGAATGCAGCTAAATTATCCTATGGCATTAGCCAGCTAAGTCTGCCTTTTGCCATTATGCTCAGAGGGGCAGCAGTGCATGTGTGTGCAAACACTGGCTGAGTCAGTGTGTGAGACTGAGTGGAGCTGTGGTGGCCTGTTTCTGGGGAAGGCAAAACCAGAGATGTCATGCTGGAGTACTGGAATAAAATCCTGCTGCTTCATGTTCTGGCTTGTGATCCAAAATGGCAATCACCAATGAGTTTGGGTCCTTTTTTGCAGTTAATTTTCATGTTAAACATCACACAAGGTAGATTAGTTAATGCTTTCGTTCCTGTGCATAGCAGAGGTTTTAAATACAAAGTTGGGAGAGTTTTACTGTGGATGTTCTTTCCACATGCCCAGCACAAACCTCTTTTTCCCTCTATGCAAAAGCAAGGTTCTTTATGCTCTGTTCCACTTCTTTACTTGTTCATTATTCATCAAAAATTGGATAGTTTCAGGCTTGAGTACAGTCCTCAAGCCAAAGGTACGTTTAGTCTCTGGGAAGCACAAAGACATTCCTGCAGATTCACAGCCACCAAAGGATTCACAGACAGCAGGACATTTCCACTGCTGTGAGGACACTTAGTAAACTCCAATGTACATTTTTAATTATGTCATCAACAAAAGGTCTGGAGAAATCTTAATAAGGTACAGTGTTGTGAGAATGAGTTCTGTTTGGCTCATTGGACATGAAAGGTGTATGAGGGGATGGATTAAACATATGCCTCCCCTTTAGCCAACTGTGAAGACACATTAAGGAAAAACCTTGTCTTCTCTCCTTCATGTTTATTCCATAAGAAAATCCTGAAGAGATTTTAGTGGGGAAGGGGGCAGATCTAGGAATCTGAGTTTCTCTCAAAATGAAATTGAAAGGTATGAAGATTGCACATCACATGCCACACCTTGGCAAGCACTTGAGGGACATTTTTAAAGTCCGAAATGGACATACGAAATAACTGTTTCCTCATATGCAGCAAAATCCTACAAATGCCTTGTGGAAACTAAAATGCTTTGTAAAACTCACAAAGTGGAGACCAAGCACACACATGATATGAAGAAGCTCTTTCCAGCATCCTCACTGTATATGCACTCTCTATTCTTATTCATACTCAAATTACTGACAAGAGTCCTAATAATTTCAGGAAGAAAGAGCCTCAAATATTTTGAGACTACAAACAGAGGCTGAAATTTGGGGCTTGGTTATTAAACAAATAGGTTAGTCAGGAGATCTGAAAGGGGAGATGTAAACAATTTACATTCCTAGTGAAACTGGAAGCCTTTCCATAATGTTTGCTTTTTTTTTTCATGGCTCATTTGAGCTCACTGGAATCCCACCCAGTAAAACACAAGTTCCCTAAATGAGTTTGGTATGTGTTAGACATGCAACAGCTTTGAGTGCTGAAGGTATATGGTACAGGGCTCATCGTTTTGTGTGTGTACCTTTGTGTTCCAGCCCTCTGGTGCACGGCAGGAATGTTTCCAGTAGGACTGAATTTGCTTTTCGCCAGCAAAGGGCCCATAAAGATTTGCAAATTTAGCAAACGGTTGCTTTCATAACAAATACTTTGGCTTGTACCCTGCGTAATCTGTGAAACACCACAGCACAGTGATTTCCCTCAAGCCCACGCAGCACAACAATAAATCAGCTAAAATCTAATACTCTGTCTGCAAAGATGGAATGTGCCATGGTTTTCTTTTTTTTTTTTTTTTTGAGAGGTACACATTAATCTTAAGTCTTCAACCTAACACACAGTAGAACTTACAAAAGTTTTCAGATATCTTTGGCTGTATTTCTACTGCTTTCATTGAGCTTTGTTTTCCAGACTCTGGTAGCTCTAAAGCAATGTTGATAGTACAGAAAAGAGTGAAACCTCTGCTGTATCTTTTTGCTGTAAACTGTATTTGAAGGGTTTGTTAAGTCTGAGTTCTTTTAGAAGAACCTGTCTATTTGTTTCTTTTCCCTTTGAAGAGCATGGGACAACTTGATGGTTTGTCTATGATAATATGGGTAGGATTTTTCACTTAGACATCTTTATTTTGGCAATATCCAGTATTATTTCCTACTTAACAGAGAAGACAGAGGCAAAGACCTCTGCATTGAGTGGTTCACTGACTTGAATTTCTAGAGTTCTGACTTTTCTCTGATCCAGAAAGTGCTTCAGTTACCAGTCTCTCCAGTCCAAAAATTTTTAAAGCCAATTTACTGCTGTGTTTGAGCAGTCACACGGAAGTGCCAACTCAGTCAGAGTTATGATTTTGCTAAGAAGAAATACTGGCTAATCCCATTTATTTCAGCATGACTTTTTCTCTCACATACTAAATCTTGCTCCTAGTATCCCCAGATGGGATCAGGATATCACAGAATCATGGAATGGTTAAGGCTGGAAAAGGCCTCTGAGATTGCCAAGTCCAAGCGATAACCCAGCACTACCACGATCACCACTAAACCATGTCCCCAAGGGCCACATCTGTATGGTTTTTGTACAACATCTGTAATCAAAGGGTTTGTGAACGCTCCCATAGCACTAGAAGTACATTGCCCACTGCAGAAACTGTATGTGGTCCCACCTTATCACAGTCTGCTCTTCCTACATCCTTCCACTTGTTCAAATGCTTCCTTCTAGGTAAGGGGAAGGGTACACCTTTAGAGGTGATCTTCTTCTTTCAAAGAGAATGGCCCTCTGAGACCACATAAAATTGCTGTTGAGATGCCTAATTGGAAGTGATTTGGTCTTGCTAATTACTTGCTTGGGCATTTTGTTTTCAGCTGTGTGTTCCCAATGTTCAACAGCCGTCATCATCGGGGCATTGTTTTTGCAGCTCCCTCAAATTCCCTTTCAAGTGATGTCTAAACTTCAAACTGTTTTCCTTGCAGGCAGGTCTACAGAGATTTACTGGAATCATGGGAACCACAACTAGTCAGCAGGCGAGAGGAAAAGGCCCCATTATTGGCTCTGTCAGGAAAACTCTGCTCGCAATTAAACTCTGCTTAAGATTTATGAACCCAGTGCAGTGGGCTTGATTGGGCTGCTTATCAGTTTAGGGGAACCTCATTATTTCAATTTTGAAGTGAAATCTGTTTCGGAACAGACACAACTCAGCAGGACCTTTTATTGAAATATTTGGTCTGCTTAATAACGGGTGGCTACTTGTTAATTATTGGGGTGGGGAAGCTGGGCTCATTATTGGGATGAGTAGTCACGTCATCCCAATATTTTTCACATCAGTTCTTTGAAAAAGTCAAGTAAGACGTGAACAATAACGAGAAAGTTCATGCAAGCTATGAACTTTCAAGTGAAATAAGTAAGTGAAGTACTTTAAAGTATTTTTTTAAATTATTTTAAATTTAAAATTTTTAAAANAGAATGGCCCTCTGAGACCACATAAAATTGCTGTTGAGATGCCTAATTGGAAGTGATTTGGTCTTGCTAATTACTTGCTTGGGCATTTTGTTTTCAGCTGTGTGTTCCCAATGTTCAACAGCCGTCATCATCGGGGCATTGTTTTTGCAGCTCCCTCAAATTCCCTTTCAAGTGATGTCTAAACTTCAAACTGTTTTCCTTGCAGGCAGGTCTACAGAGATTTACTGGAATCATGGGAACCACAACTAGTCAGCAGGCGAGAGGAAAAGGCCCCATTATTGGCTCTGTCAGGAAAACTCTGCTCGCAATTAAACTCTGCTTAAGATTTATGAACCCAGTGCAGTGGGCTTGATTGGGCTGCTTATCAGTTTAGGGGAACCTCATTATTTCAATTTTGAAGTGAAATCTGTTTCGGAACAGACACAACTCAGCAGGACCTTTTATTGAAATATTTGGTCTGCTTAATAACGGGTGGCTACTTGTTAATTATTGGGGTGGGGAAGCTGGGCTCATTATTGGGATGAGTAGTCACGTCATCCCAATATTTTTCACATCAGTTCTTTGAAAAAGTCAAGTAAGACGTGAACAATAACGAGAAAGTTCATGCAAGCTATGAACTTTCAAGTGAAATAAGTAATTTTTTCACTTTAAAGTAAGAATTTTTTTTTTTTTAAATACAAAAGAATTAAAATTTCTATTTCTTGTATAATCTGTATAAGGACATTAACACTTCTACCAGCTACACCAGCAATAAAAATAAAGTAGCAATTGTTTCACATTTGGAATCAATCTATAAAAACCTAAAAACATATCTCTGGTCACTTGTTAATACAAATACAAGCGAAAGATTAGCCAATTTGAAAACACAGTCAGATTTGGTTCAAAAAAAAGCAGAAAAGTGAACGTCATTGGAGCAAATCCCTGGTGTTCCTTGAGAGCCTTGTTAAGGTTTTGCAGCCAAACTGAAAGGAATGTTGGGATGGTTTCCTAACACTACTGGAGCTGTGGCACCTCTTAGGTACTTGTTAAATCAGGTTATTTCTTTTCATACTCTTGTAACTATATTATCTGGTGACCAGCCCTTGTACGAAATCAAGAGCAGAATTATTTCTATTTAAAAATACAGACTAGTCCAGCCTCTCTTAGTGTTTCTGAGTTGTATGTTCCTCCACTCCACCAGAATGGGTGGAATTGCTCTGTACAGTCATGTTGTGATCACTTCATTGCCTGAAGAATCTCTTCCCCTCCACCAAGACAATTGTTCCTCTTGTCATGCTTGAGAATACCAGTTTTGTTCCTTTTTGGACTCTTTTAAAAGGATGCTTTTCCTGACTTCTCCACTTTTTCACAGAAAGGTAGCTCCATATCTTTGCTGCTACCAACTTTAATATCACAAGTCAAACACCACTTTATAAGTGCTCCAGCTTTTTTTTTCCTGTTTTCCTTTTTTTTTTTTTTTTTTTTTTTTTTTTTAAACAGGAATGAAGTGAAGTATAAACATTTCCTGCAAAAGTACATATAATAGAGGTTTGTTTGCCAAGTGGTTTTATTTTCCTTCTTGGCTGTGACTCTCAGAAAATGTTTGAACAGTAATGTAAAAATAAATGAATAGATTTTCTTCATTACTATTTTCTTTCCCTGCAAGAATGTGTGCCTCAGGGACACAGGGGTACAGAACAGATTAATAGGGAAATTTTAGTGGGAGCCCCTTGTTAAATATTGGCAGTACATCACTGTACTGGAGAAAAATGAAAGTTGGTGCCCATGGAGCTCTGCCTGATAACTGATTGCAAGACGCCTTCAAGGCTGCAATTTATCTTCAAGAAATACAATAATTAGATCTGTGTAAGCTTGGGCTGTCTCTCTTCAGTAAAGAGGCAGATATGATTTCATTATTCAATTCCTGTGAGGTCATTAGTGAACCTGGAAATCTATTCAGCCTGTGTTAGATTGGCTTCCAAGAATGAGAAGGAGGAATAAATCTGTCCCTAACAGTGTCAGAGAACTGAAGCCCTACCTACAGTTTATGTGGACACACTTAGGAAGGAAAAAGGGGAGTTCCTTGGTACTGCCATGCCATCATGAATCTCAGCAAAGATTCATGCCTACTGTGCTGCCCACACCTTTGCACTGGGGCTGTCTGCCTTCCTAAATCTGAGCTCCTCTCCTACTCACGAAAACAACTTGCAGGATCTTGCAAGTTCAGTGATATTAACACATACCTCTTAACTCCTGGGCACCATCAACACCTACACTGGCCACGTATTTCTAAAGTACAAATGAGTACTTACCCAACGTTTTTCAAATATCCTTTTTTTTTTTTTTTTTTAAATTAGAAAAGCTTTTACTGACAGCTTTTACTTTCTTCCCATGGGGGAAATGGTATAAATACACACGGTTTGGGATTTTCTTTAAGTATACATTTACATGTAAAAGGTTATCATCTATCACCATCTCAAAAGTGTTAGCTCCTCTTTCAATGCAACAAGGTGTTACACAAGCCTTAAATCACTTCACCAGCCACAGAGAGGAAAATCAAATGGTGTCTATTTGATCTATCCAAACTACTTCATATATATTAGATGTGGGTAGCATCCAACACCTTCACCCAGCCGCAGAGCAGCCAAGTAACAAGTTTTTGCATTACACCACTACCTGACATTGTAGGAGTTTTTTGTCATACCCAGCAATACCTGTTAGGAGATGATAACAGGAGATAGGAGCATAATTAAGGACTGGAATATCCCAGGGGGAGTTCATTCTGTATTTACAGGAGCACTTGTATTTCAGGCTAACCCAACCCAGCTCTCCTGATTTCAGTTTTAAAGAGGCAGCAGAGAAATGAGCGTGTTTTCATTGAAAATGCCAGGAAGGGAAATAAGAGGAAGAACTTCGGAGTGGGATCCAAACCAAGAGCAAGAAGATCAGAACAATAATAATGAAAAAGCACTTGAAAAAATATAAAAGGGAAAGCAGGAGGAAAGCAGAAGAATCACGTTGGGGTTATCATAGCAGAATTTGGAGTTCTGTCCTTTTTGTATTTTTCCTGGAGGCTGCGTAGACACTGAATAGGAAAGAGAGCATTAATTCAGTCTAAAAAATCCATTTGTCAACTGCGAGCTGTAGGAATCCCTCCTATTGTTTTTTCAGCTTGAATTCTCAGAAGTGTTAAAAGTTACTTTTTTAAGTACCTCTCAAATCTTTCTTTTTCCCCTCTCTCCACCTATATGCTCCCAAGAATTTTCTATATATATATATATTTATTTGCATCATACAAATGGAAATGATAGCCCTGAATACAATTATGTATTAATTACACTGCTAAGGGGAAGTGTTTCCTTTCATCATCCCCTTCCCCGTTCAAGCGCTGTGCTGGCTTTTCTTGCCAGCTGCATCACAAATGGAAACAGCCAGAGGAGCCATTTACGTGTCGTTATGAGGTTGTGAAACAAGTCTGCCAAGTGCCTTGTTCTCTCAAAAAGTCGCTGCGATGTCACTGCTCGGGGCAATACTAATGGTTAAGTGGGTTTGGGCATGCCTTTGGAACCGGCTCAGAAACGGGGCAGAGGATGTGCAGAGGACAGTGCGCAGAGCAGCGTTTGCTCAGATTCCCTGTTCCCTGGTTTTGATTAGGCAGCACGGGCTGAAACCCACTGACATTGCCTGTCTCCTGCCTGGGAGCTTGCTGTTGTGTGCATGGCTGTGCCAGTTTTCCAGCCTCCTTTCTGGACACTTATTTAAATCAGATGTCTGCACTGTAGGTCCTACAGCTCGCACAGGGGAAGGGATAAGCAAACAGCAGAGAGCCGTTCACGTACGGATACCAGCCTCGAAAGGGCAGGAATTAAGAAGGAAGCGACAGCAGGAGCAAGGATCTTTATGCTCACACTGGAGAGAGCCCGGGTGTGAAATCCCACTGCAGCATCTGAAGGGGCTTGTGCCCCGAAGAGGTCATCCCCTCTCCCATGGGGTGTGTCAGGGCCACCCCCAGGATCAGGGGTGTGCTCTGGGCCCCGAGGATAACAGGCAAGAGTGGTCCGTGTGAACTTTCTTGATGAACTCTTGCGTTTCCTTCAAGCATATAAAGTCTGTGTGAGAAAAACGAGCAGCGCTGGTGGCAGCAGCAGCGAGAAGGGAGCTGATGAAGGCAGAGAACAGCTCTGTTGGTCTGTGTCAGAGAGCTCCCTGCATCAGCCCAGATGCTGGAGCAGACAGCAACCACACATAGCCTGGAACACCGCATTTCTGCACTAACCAGCAGATTTTGTGTTATGACTGGCCACCGAACAACAAAGCGATCCAACTCTACGTTTCCCTTAATCATCACAAGTGCTTACTTTGTATTAAAATGAAATGCCTGCAGGACTAGATCATAACAAGAGAAATGATAAATCTTGTCAGAAATCCTGCTTGCCCTGGCAGGGTGCAGGCTCTGTGGTTTTGGTTATAGCGCATCCGCGCCCTTCGCTGCACCGAGGGCATCGCACGTGCCTATTTAAGGTTCACATTTGGCTCTCTCCCAGCTGCCCTGGAACCTGACTAACTTTCCCTTTAGAGACCGAAAAGTTCATTTTTCCAGGGACAAACTAGGGGCCAAAGAAGGTGCTCTAGCAAGATGGTCAAGATCGTCAGCTGTGAATGTTTTTGAGAGGCTGATGCCTAACTTAGAGCACATGTTGGGTACGTGCCCCTTGATGTCCAGCCTGCTGCTGGAGGTCTAGCCCCAGCTCCACACCTCCCTCCTGCATGCCTGGATTTCCTTCCCAGGCAAGGAAAGGCATAGGCAAAGAAGAAATATTTGTGGGCAAATCTCATCCTGATGTAAGTTCAGAGCCCAGCTGGGCTTAGCAGAATTCCTTCTAGCCTGTATGTTTTTGACACGGCCAGTGTATGAAACTTGCCACCAAAGACAATCTCCTAAGTGCCAGAAATGTTTCTGGGAAAATAGACTGTGTGGTACTCTGGATGTTTTCTAATTTTTATCTTTTTGTAGCAAAATGCTTCTTGGAGGCTTGTGCCTTGATATTTTATCAGGGGATTTCATACTGTCCTTGGAGTTATTTTGGTTTGCAGGGTAGAGAACAATGGGGGAACGATGATATCAATTGCTTCCTCATATTGTTTTTATTTATTTTTTTTCCTCCTATGTTTTGGGAAATAGTTGGATTTTACATGAGGCAGCACACTGAATAGTCATCTGCTGTCCTGGGTCAGTTCATGCCAGACAAATTACTCTGGGAAACAATTCTCTTCTGACCTTCATTTTTATGGATACTCGTATCAGTTGTTCATGTGGATTATGTGGAGCAGTTTTGTAAACATATTTTTACTCTGTGCTTTTCATCACATATTTTGTGAAGTGCAGTAAAAGGACAGCATATCTTTGTCGAGTTTGGGGGGTTTTTTTACATGATGAACTGGTAATGAATCTTCAAGTTAGATTAAGGCTTGATGTGAATTTACCACAGATTGCAATATAGGCTCTATTTAAATGACATAATTTTCCCCAGATTTTATTTTGATGCTCATGGTATTTTACTGAGACTGTTCAATAAATAGGAATGATAATTCCACAGCATTTCATAAAATTAGTTGCATTTCATTTATTGGTAAGAAATGCTGGCCACCAAATTCCGGATGTCAAACCGTAAAAAAATAAAGAGAGTTCCAAAATCATCCTTCCAGGCACTGTATTTTTTTTTCCAGAGGAATAGCTATTCACTGATCTCAGAAAGCATGAGAAGGTGCACATCAAAAAGTCAGAGGGATTTCTGATTACATCCACTTGTACCCGCTTCTGGTTCCTTTTGTTTTGTTTTCTTTTGGTTTTGCCAGTTTTTGAGCAAGATGACAAAAGAATTCCTTCACTGCTTTTGCAAGTTTATAAAACAATTGCACAAACAGGGTTTATTCATCCAGCTCAGGCATGGTTCAGTGGGTCTTTTCTGGTCTTAGGGAAACAACCTCAGCAGATGTTTTTCATCACTGCTACAGTACCAGGAATGTGACCAGGAAAGAAGGTAGTGTGCCCAGAGAATTCCGACTCCTCGGTCAGCCTGGGTGCTGCAGTGGCTCGGGGAACATGCAGGGAGTTCCCTGGCAATACACAAAGGATGACTTGGCTGGCACCACAATCAGAGGGGAATTTAAGTGCCTCATCCTGACTTTGCACACCCTCTCTCACACTGGCCTGCGAGCATAAAGACCAGAACAAGCAATGCGGGACATTGTGTTAGGAAAGTAAATCTCTTAGCAGGGATGTCCCTGGTTAGTCATTCTGTGGTTTGATAACAATTTTCTCCACTAATCTGTCTCCCCTAAATAAACTGAACTGCTTTGTTGTTTGGATTGAGATAGCCCAGACTGGCTGTGAGTAATTTATTTTTTCAATTAAGACGTCTTTATGATTTTCTACATTTGTTGGCTGGGCTATGAAGGCAAGTTCCCAGAAAACCTTTGAGATCCTGGGGGGAGGAGAGGGTGGGCAGAGGGAGAGAAAGAGATTGTTTCCTCCAGCATGTTGGTTCTGTTGTGACAGGCACAAACCAAACCCAAAAAAACCTTTCTGAGTGGTTTGTTGGATTTTGTTGTTTGGTTGGTTGTAGGATGAGATCTACAAGGTGTGTTACAGAGATTCTCCTTGGAATCAAATGTCCTTTTTGCTTTTCCAGCAGCAATCAGACCTGTCTGATCAGAGGACCTGTATGTAGCACACATCTTTGGTATGCAGCTCTGATGGCATCACATGGTACAGGACATACTCCTTCCAAAATTCTGCTTCTTCATGCACACGTGTGCTGTGGACTGTCACAGCTTTTGCTGCTGCTATCCCACCAGCCANGGTTGTCCTTTTTAGGCATCAGCCACATTACTGCACCTTACTTTAAGATGAATGCAACGAGCAGACTGTGTTCTGTATGTCAATATTTTAAAGTCAAATCAGGCAAAATTGGCTCAAGTAACAGCCAAAAGGACAGGAACCAGGATGGGCATGTGTTTAAGGTATCAGACTGAGGCTTGGCAGATCTGGTTTCAGTTTCCAAACCTGTCAAAGAACTTTTGTACTATCTCCAACAAGCTGCTAACTCTTTTGGGCATCGGTCCTCCGGCTATAAAGTGGGGGATGATATCATCTCGCCTTGAAGAATAATTGTGGGGATGAAGTTGTTTGCTAGGGCTCCACGGTAAGATGGCAAGGGCTATTGCTTGCAGCCTGATCTCACAGAAATGATCTCATTGCTTAGTGGTTTAGGTTCCAAATCTGCCAAGTGGGAACAATAACTTTGCTACCTCTTCAGGTCTGTTATGAAACTTACTTCAGGAATATTTGAAAAAAAACCCCACTTTCCTTTACATTCTACTTTCTCTCAAGGGACTCCAGGGTAAACCGGCAGCTTCCTCACAGTCACCAGAGAGTTTTAGGCTGAAGGGGCTTGGCTCAAATATCTGAGCCAGCAGAGGCTTTCCAATGTAAACCCTCAAAGAAGGGATCATTTAATGATTACCATCTTCATTTAGATTCCTCTTAGTCCTTCGCCTTGTACGTTGTAACTCTGGCTCGTGAGTTCCCCGAGCAATTTNCCTCTCCAGGCTTGCTCTTCAAGGACACTCAGACCGTCCTAGGCCAAAATGTGTAAACCAGCATCTTGAGAAAGGGGGGCAAGTTGGGGGGGGCAGTTACATTATTAGCTAAAGTTTAATTGGCGAATTTATGCTGATATGCAAACGGACCAAACTTACAACAGTGTGAAGAACTCGTGACTGGTCGTCCATCTTGGTAGCCTTTGGCCTGCCAGGGTGTACCTCTGAAGGCCTTTTGAATAAATATCTCCTTTATTCCTCTACCCCTGTCTAGTCTCTGTTTCAGGTTGTCCTTTTTAGGCATCAGCCACATTACTGCACCTTACTTTAAGATGAATGCAACGAGCAGACTGTGTTCTATATGTCAATATTTTAAAGTCAAATCAGGCAAAATTGGCTCAAGTAACAGCCAAAAGGACAGGAACCAGGATGGGCATGTGTTTAAGGTATCAGACTGAGGCTTGGCAGATCTGGTTTCAGTTTCCAAACCTGTCAAAGAACTTTTGTACTATCTCCAACAAGCTGCTAACTCTTTTGGGCATCGGTCCTCCGGCTATAAAGTGGGGGATGATATCATCTCGCCTTGAATAATAATTGTGGGGATGAAGTTGTTTGCTAGGGCTCCACGGTAAGATGGCAAGGGCTATTGCTTGCAGCCTGATCTCACAGAAATGATCTCATTGCTTAGTGGTTTAGGTTCCAAATCTGCCAAGTGGGAACAATAACTTTGCTACCTCTTCAGGTCTGTTATGAAACTTACTTCAGGAATATTTGAAAAAAAACCCCACTTTCCTTTACATTCTACTTTCTCTCAAGGGACTCCAGGGTAAACCGGCAGCTTCCTCACAGTCACCAGAGAGTTTTAGGCTGAAGGGGCTTGGCTCAAATATCTGAGCCAGCAGAGGCTTTCCAATGTAAACCCTCAAAGAAGGGATCATTTAATGATTACCATCTTCATTTAGATTCCTCTTAGTCCTTCGCCTTGTACGTTGTAACTCTGGCTCGTGAGTTCCCCGAGCAATTTTCTCATGTTGAATTTGTTATTCCAAGAGCAGGAGAGCTGGATTCATTAGTTAAACTCCTGTACAGCAGGAAGAATGATGCCAACAACAACTGATTGTCAGTGCTTTTCTCTTCAGGACTGCGCTTAGTCTCTGCTGTCAAGTGAGCACTAAATCACTTTAAAAAAGGAACAGAGAAATGGTTCCCAATTAAAGAAGTAACAAATAAAAAAGATGATGATATCTCTCCCAGTTTCTTCAAGCTAGAAGCTTGGAAATTAAGATGGTGCAATAAGTTTGAAAGATGCAGTCAGATGTCTGATGTACACTACAGGAATATTTCCTCTCCCAGTATAAATTACACGTGTGTTTTTATACACCCTCCCTCTTTCTTGTCAAGCCACATTTTGTTGCATCCTCTGGATGTCCAGCTGTTCTTCCCAAAAACTTTAGGCAAATCACAGTAACTGGAGTGGGATTTGCATTTTGAGGTAAGATAGGAACAGTCACTTCGGAGTCTCCTGAAATTCTGGAGTCAATTGTAGCATTATTGATGGCAGTACAAAAATGCAGCTCTGATGAAAAAACAACCCCTGTACAGAGACGTCATTTTTTACAAAAAGACCTATGGATTTGATGGGTTTGCTTTTGTAATCAGCTCAGTGCATACTTGAAAGAAACAAATGTTGCAGTATGACTACCTCAGACTTTTAGATACTGTTTTGGTAGAAACACCCACATGTAAGCTATGTTTTTATTAATATTATTTATTAATCGCTGTTTAGAAATTACCTGTGCTAAGTTCAGCTAAAACAAATGCTGTTTCCGGAGACTTCACATCCCTATGCAGTGCCCAGTTGTTCTGTATCAACCTTTCCTATCTCTGAAAAATTCCTACAGAGGGAAATCATGTTATTCTAGAATGAGGGAGTGTTAACAGGATGCACAACTCTTTCAATTTTTTCCATATTTTCTAAGTTTTCTTTTATACTGGCACCTCTTTTCCTGTGTTTTTTCAGTTTTTCCAATAAATAAAAGATCTGTCTATTGTTTTTATTAATCTGGTTCATATGAGGGGTTTCCTAAACAAGTTATTACTCTGCAGGGGAAGACAGAACAAATTTCTTGAAGATTTTTGGAATGTGAGGATGTCAGCCAAGTCTCAGGGAATTTGCTGGGGGTTGACAGCAGTTCTAACTGTATTTTCTGATATGATCTGTTTTAGAGGGATTTCCCTTCTAGAGACCAAAGGAGTTGTCCTTGAATCAGGCTATTCTTCAGGGCACACCAGGAAAACAGAAGGAATTAGCACTCCTCAGTCCTATCTCAGGACTAAACAAATTTGCACAGGTGTGCAAGGGGAGTCCAGTGTGACAAACAAATGCCAGTGGTGCACACACTCAGAATGCTTCAAGATTGAAAAATCAATGCAAAAGAAACATCAGTCTCTAAAGGAAGTTGTGGAAATCTTTCACGTCTTTAAGAGAAATAGAAGCAAACAGACAACAAGACTGAAATCTGATTTGGTTTAACATGAGCTAAGTAAGACAGTAATGCTTTGTTGTCCAACCATATTGGAAAGGAGAAGATATGGAACAGGGAATCCCCCCACATTAGTTTTGTTTCTTTGTTTGTTTTTTTTTAAAGAAAAACATAACTATTGGGTTGAGTCACACATTTTTTCAGAACTTGATTTCTCGAGGAAACTGACACTTAAAATTTTAGAAAATGTATAAAATTCTCCTGTTTTTCAACAAAAATATTTACCTCAGCTTGTAAGTTAAATTCAAGTACAGAAATAATCAGGTGTAGAAGTTACTGAGTGCAAAGTTTCCTTTGCACTTCTCTTAAAAATAAGAGGTAATTAGTGAAATTGCACTAATTGCTGAGAAGGAAAAAAATATATTTGTAAAAAAAAAAAATCTGTCTTCAATTTCTTTTTAAATATGAAAACAGATATGGAGCTGTCTCAGGTTTTTAAAAAATACCGACCAATTTAAATTTTTTTGTTCTAGAAAAAGCAATGAGGAAGGTTGTATTTATCAGCCCATGTGAAAAAAACACACAACAAAATGTGATTTCTGTCACAGATGCACACAATTTTGGCAGACAAATAGTCACGTATTTTACAAACCTCTCTGGCAAATAGTGAGAAGACGAAAAGTCCTCGCCTTGCATCCGCATTAAATTATTTCAGTTCTGGTTCGCATGCCAAAAGTTTACACTGCATTTAGATATTATTTCTTCTCTGTGTACTTCTGACCTCGCCACTCTGAAGAGCCAGAAAATCACTTCCCTTTCCAGAATATAGCAATAATTCAGGAAGGAGCAGAAGGAGCTGTTTTAAATGACTGGACTTCATTATCCCTTATCCAAAGCTGACCTCACCTAGACTGGTTGGTATGTGGGATCTTAGTTATCCCTTCAAATATTACTTTATACTCCAGAGGTGTTAAGACCTAAGTTTGCTTAGAACTTTGGGCTACACTGAGCAGGACTGGTGAGTCCCCATTGCAGCTGGTCCCCATGGAGTTGCTGGAACATGTCCTAACTCATTCCCTTCAAGCTTTTGTGTCGCTCTCCTACTCCCTGTGTGCTTGTGACCTTGTCCCACCACAGCTAGGAGTCAGAAACAGGTTGGTGGAGACACCTTTCCACAGGAGATGAGAAATATCCCAGGTCCCACATCATTGTTATTGCCCCTGGGTGCTCCAGCAATGGGTCATGCTGCAACAAAAATCCAGGGCCCTTGCTTGAAACTTCACTCTAAGGCTGAAAACCAAAACCAGCCATTTGTATAAATGTTTTGTTTTTCTCCTCAGAAAATATTGTATTTCAATCCTTTCTAACCCTGCTACTATCACAGAATGACAGAGTTTTGGCCTAGTTTTAGTTCTGCTAGTATTAATCAAAGGGGTGTCTCTCCCTCTTTTTTCTTCCTAAAATATATTTTCCCTCTAAGAACCAACACTCAACTTTATCCTAAATAAATCCTGCTGAAAATAATGCAGTATAAAGCATTTCAATATATCTTTTGTAGTGGTCAATTTAACCCTAATGCCTCAGTCTTTGGTATATAAACAAGATATCAGTAGTACAGAAACAGATCTGTAAATAGCTTTCTGAAGAATTTTGCTGCATTTTACTAACCAACCCTTTCTCAAGGCCAGTATTGCAACTTGCAAGAAGAATATTGCCTTTACTTTTAAATAATTTTCATGAGACAAACAGCAAATTCTCTCTGTCTGGTTGTCACTTACATGAATATAACCTTCTTCCTCAGCTTTTTAGCCTACTCCCAGGAGAAATCTACTTTTATCTCCCTTCTTTTAGAAGCCCTGCTAGTACTGAGTGTCTGGTTTAATCATGTTCTGATAATCTGAGCTGCTTGTGACTGTATTAGAAAGCTGGCAGGTAATAATTTAATGGATTAAACAAGAGTTGCACTGCGTGTTTTCCCTTCCTTATATACATTCATATTCCTTTTATATTCCTTGGGGTACTAAAAGCAGCAGTTCATTTTGGCACTGTGGTTGTCTGGGTCTGTGTTTGCCCCAGCCATGGAGGCCTGCAGATGACTCCCTGTCTTAGGGGCTCACTTCTTTCTTTGATGCGCTCTAACACATGACTTCATTGAGCATGTGTAAGGATGAGACTGAAATAGGCTCCCCTTTTTGAGCAATAGCTGGAAGGATTAAATGAACAGTTCCTGTGACTGTGACTCTGGTGAACTGCAGTTCAGCCCCTCAGGCTGAGGGTCTCGTACCTCAGTTGTTCATTGCCACTTCCTCGAGGTTGCCTTTAAGATATCACAGTTATCTACAGCGTAACATTAGTACAAGAGTCAAAACAACACAACTTCCAAAGTTCTCTTCCTATTCTCAATTGGGGAGGCAATATCCAAATATGGGATTTTGTGACTTTAGGTGGATTTAGAAACGTTAAACTAATAAATGGATCAAATCCCCTTACGAAATATCTCCTCCGAATTCCACTGAAGTTAACTAGGAAAAAAAATTCCCATGTGACTCCTGAGGGATAACAGTTGTTAGCATTCACAAGCAATACTAGCTAAATATTAGGTTTAATGTCATGCCTGCTGGGTTTTAACCATCACTCCAAAAGTCCTGTGGAAAGCTTGATGGCTTTTCTTAACAAAGCCCTGCTTTCCCTCCACCATTCCCTCTGAATTACAATCCTGCATCGCCACAGATGTCAGGGCAAAATCCTTTCCCCTTCAAATTGCTATGATTACAGGCTGAAATCTCTAGCTCCTCGTTTATCTCCCCAGATCATCTATGCTAGATAATGCTCAAGTAAAATAGTCTAATGATCATCTGATCAGTCTCTAAAGTCAGATTCATTTTTAGAAAAAGAAATAGAGCAATTATGAAGTGGAAGGGTCATGTTCAACAGATCTTTCAGGCTAAAGTCACACGTTGAGGGTTTATGTGCAGTGCAAATATAAAACCTGGGGACTTGCAAGAGCATTTACTCACATGAGTGCTCAGAATTTCTTAAAATGAGTGTGAGTTTGGACATGAAAAGATGGAACACATGGTCAGCAGATGGAATTTATGAAGACCTCTATTTAATAAAACAGTAGTAACCACTTTGTGCTGCTGCTGCATTCTTTTCTTGGCGGCAAAATGGTGGCACACCAGAAGAAAAAAATCTGTGGTTTTCAGTAGAAAAAGCATTTCCCAGAGGCTAAGGGGGTGGAGAGAACAATCTTGTAGCAAAGGACTGATTTCCTGATAGTATTCTATAAGTTGTTGGATGTTTTTGGTTTGGGTATTTTTTCCTTTTTTTTTTTTTAATTTTGTGGGTGATACCTACTGTCCTTAGTTGTGGCTGCTCACACTTGCCTTCCTCTGAGGTTTACTTGGCTTGTTTGGACAAAGCCACCACTGACTCAGTTTAAGGTTGGTTTTAGTCCTGTTTAGGACAGGAGGTTGGAGTAGATGGTGGTCAGGAGTCCCTCCCAAGCAATATTTCTATGAGTCATTAATTTTGTGCTAAATTTGAAAATTTGTATCATGTAATAAGAAACTTCTCAGCACAAAAATTGCAATTGGACTTTCTGCCACAGGAAAAAAAAACAACCCAAAAGCTACATATTCCCTGTTTCAAGTAAAGCTAGCTAAGCAGTGTGTATATTCCCAGATGTTGGGGGTTCCTTGACAAACACTGCTTTTCTCAACCCATTTCTTTGTGGGAAACCATTTGTTTCAAATCCTACTCCAGCTTGCACCCAGAAACCAACCCAAAACATCCATTTGCAGCTCAGGAGTCAGACCACTTAAAAAATGAAGTTGGCAGTGCCAGCTCTGTTGTGTGCAACAGGCATGCACAAACAGTTTGAAGGACATTTGTCATTCTTTCAGTATTGGCCTCACACTAAAGACCAACAAACATTTAAAATAATGCAGTTATGTGTGGGCTAGGTTGTTCAGGGAGGCATTTTCTGACTGTGGCAGCAGAGAGGTAAAGAGGGTCAATACTCAAGCCCTGCACATGTCTGAATACTTTCAATAATTCATGTATGAAAAAACACATAGATTTATATTGGAACCCAAGAGAGAAGGCAATATTGGAAAATCCCTAATTACCTAATCCCAACGTTATTTTCAGCATACCACATTTGCTTGGTCTTCACGATAATGTGCAACAGAACAAAAATTGTACAAATTTATAAACAGTAAAAGGAAAATGTAATGCCAGGTTCTCAAGACAGAAACATGGAAAACAGTGCAAGAGATCCAGTAAGAAAAATAATAAAAACTACTGGAGAGGGGAGTAATAATGTAGAGCCAACAGTAGTCAATCTGAGAACACCTCTGGAAATTAAAGAAAAGGTATAGGGGTAGGTTTTAAAAGTTAGAAGGGAATAAGTAAAATCAGTTTTTAGGGGGATTGTAGTGCCCCCCGCAGTTAAAAATACCATCACCTGCCAATTTCAGAAGTGATAGCAGATTCTTGAAAGAGCAGGTATTGTGTTACTCCGTGTCTAAAATCCAGCCAGGCCCAACACCTTCAAGGCTTTCAAAACTAATAATCCCAATTGAAAGCCAAGCAGCCACATTATAGCAGGCTGATGGAAAGAACATAAGGGGAGCATAATGTGGTTACAATAGCTCAGAGCCGTACTTGCACACACTGATTGCATTCTGGGCAAGACCCAATCACTGACATACCCCCATCAAAGGTTTGGAAAGAGGAAAAATTCTCTCAAACAGTACACTCACAATAAAAAAATGCCAAAAGAAACAGTGGGAATCAACAAACTTTCCTCAGCATGTTTCTTAAAGTTTCCCTGTGGTGGAGGGTATTGCTGATGTATTTTTCATCCCTCCTGTTTTGACTGGGAGGTTCTGGTTTGCTGCTGCTTTCACTAAAGGAGTTACAAATTTGCCTACCAGTGATATAGGGTGTGCCGGCTGTTTGGTTGCTGCTGGTGAGAACTGATTAATGACATTAAGTAGTATTTCTAATCTGTACCAACCAGGAATTCTGCTAGGAGCAGCTTTCACTGGAGAAACCTTAACTGTGATTGAAATACATAGGACAATTTACAGTAAATTTGGTTGTCTAGAGTTGTGGAAATAACAATAAAACCTAAAAGTTGCACTATTTACTCAACATTTTGCTTGTGCTTGTTTTCCTTTTCATTTCTGTTTCCCATTAATACACTAAAGAAAAAAATTAAGAGACAGAAATTATCACAGAAACAATTTTGCCAAATAGAGATGAATTCATATAAGACATAAGTTGCACATTTGTGAATTAGTATTCACAATGAATCTGTCATTTGAAGAGTGTAGCCACGCTGCAGTGACAGGAGCGACTTCCAGTAATGTGGGTAGCCAAGGTAGCTTAAAACCAGCTGCTTTTGGAGCACAGTAATTTACCTGTTTCTTGGCTACCTGGTGGAGATAAACTACAAATCCCTGGAAGTGTCCAAGGCCAGGTTGCATGCGTCTCTGAACAATCTGGTCTAGTGGAAGGTGTCCCTGCCCATGGCAGGCAGTTGGAATAAGATGGTCTTTAAGGTCCCTTCCAAACCCAACCATTCCATGATTCTGTGATGCCCCCTGATCTATATCCCAACATCTATTTCTATAAAAGCAGATATGGATGTATGCAGAGTGTAAGTTGCATGCATGCCTATAAATCCATGGATACTCTGCAAGGAAAAGCAACTGCTTCCCAAGACGAAAGCCAGCAGAAGCAGGACTGCCTGTGATAGTTATGTTTGCCAGGCCCATGAACTGTTTGACATTTCTCCAATGAAAAATGGTAACCACAGACACCACACCAACGGGGCACAGCATTAAAGGCCACCACCAAGTCAATTGTCCAATATGCATTGCTTCTTTTCAGTAATATGTCACAGCTTGTGCATTCTGTTTAAGATTTAGCTGGTGAGTTAAATGGAAATGGTATTAATTATATGCTAGAACTATGTCAAGCTTCAAAACAGCTGTAGGCTTTTAGTCCAAGAGTAAAAAACCATAAAAGCATTCTGAGATTTTTTTCTCCAAAGGGACGGGGTTAAGATATGACCACAAGACCTTTCATTATCTCATGAGGAAAGCTTCCAATGAGTCCATCTTCATCCCCTTTTTTTCACCTCTCATGGGTTTCAATTTACCCCTCCAGAAGACAAAACTCCAGAAGAAAAGTGAATGCAGGGAGTGAATTTGGGTCCAGATCCTTTCCCCTGTCTGCTCTTGCCTTTATTTTCATGGAGAAACTGATTAAAGCTGCCAAATTTCTTATTCTTTTCTTAATTCTGCCTGTGTGCTGCTGCATGAGCTTCATCTGCTGGTAAACTTGGTTGGAGCATGTGTGCATACCCTGGCTATAAAGGACTCAGTGGTCACTCCATGTTTAGGTTTTGTGTTCACCCTGGGGTTATCCTTGTGATACAATGAGGCTCTTGAGGCAGAACACTGTTTTTCTAATAACCCTTCAATAGGGAAGGAAAGCATTGACAGCCAGGGACACAACCACAAAGACACTGAATTTGAGGAATGGAAAGAGCTTTTATCTCCCCTTCCCTTTTTTTTATTTTGCTGGTGGGCTGCTTTTCTAAGCCAAAGCACATATTTTGATGATGACTGCGTGATAAAGAAAAACTTGTAACTATTTTACCGGCAACTGCATCGCTTCAGGGCAACACACTGGGTTTCTTGCCTGCTATTTTATTTTACGAAGTCAGTGATATTTGGTCCAGATATCACCCAGAGTTTGGTTCTGTCCTGACACTGCTTTGAGGAGACTCTTGTTATCACTCGGCTTTTTACTGAGCTCACAGCCTGTCGTCACTAAAGGAGGCATCATTAAAAGGGGAGCTATGCACTCATTGTGAGAGGTAGGGATCTGAAGGAGCTGCCAACCCAAGGAAGGTGGCACACATGAACCCAAAGCAAGATCTAAGCCATCATCTAATCACATTTGATGTGTTTGACTGGGAGGCCTCTGCAGTGGTAACCACACATTAATTCCCCACGTTTCTCTCCCAGTCACTACTGGTGGGTTTTTTTCTGCCTTTTACCCTCATTCCCTGCTCTGAGGAGCTCAAAATGTGCAACTCTGTGTGTGTGTGGCATTTCTGACGTGGCACAAAGATGCTTTTGAGGATGTTCACTCCAGCCAAATACGAACAGCATGGTCAGTCACACGGGCAACGTCTGCTACAGATAATACATGCAAGTGCAGAGATGAATTTGCTGAAATATGAATCTATATTTTATATTTTACATTAGGCAGACATAGTTTGGGTCGGTTATCTCTAAAGATACATTGGTTTAAATTTTTTTAAATGTTGGAGTACTTTAGCCTAATTTCTTTATAAAAAATTTATTAAAATAATAATAAATTATATAAATTTAGATATAATTTATAATATATTTATTTATTTATTTATATATATATAAATTTATAATCTTTATAATAAATTTATTATTTATTTGGCCACATGCTTGTTAACTCTCTTTGTATTTCTTCAAAACAATACTAGTGTTTCCTGCTGTTGGAGCATTTCAGTACTATCCCTCATACACTTTTTATAATTTCATGAAAACGCCATCTACCAGCTTTGCTGCATCTGTGGTAAAGCCTCTCAAGCTTCCCACCCCAAATAATTCAAAGATCACTTCTGTTTGCTGAAGGAATTACTGGTTTCAGATAATTTTATAATAATCTATCTGTTGACTCAAGTTTATTCAGAAGATGCTAAAATTCAAGAGGTTTTAACTTCTATTAGGGGTAAATAGTGAGGAATAAAAGTAAATTCTCTGTTATCTTCTTGATCTCATAAATGTAACTTGTAATAAACAGGAAGATATACTAGAATTAGTGTGTAATTAATATCTGGTTTTGAGGAAGAGGGAAACTTTTTAAAAGTAGTTTTTACCTCAGAAAAATTAATCTGCCCATGAAATCAACCTAGAGTGTTGAATCTCTGTGCTACCTCCTAAGGGAAGGTTCAAAATCAATCACACCTTTTCAAGGAACACCTACCATAAAATCTTTCCGTCTATGTGGCAACTTGTGGAGAGAAAAGTTCTGTCCTCTTTGTAGCCACAGACTTACATCAGGAATGTCTATCTTCCAGTGACAACTCTTTATGGAATTTTCTAGCCATTCCTGGGAAAGAGAGTTTCTAACCACAAAAAAAAAAATGTACATATGAAAAATGTGAGTAAAATATCTGCAAAGCAACACTGAAATATCCTCCCTTCTGTGATACCAAGCTGGTATGGAATTTTTGGGAAGTAGATTCGAGTGCTGTCCTTTCTCACTGCACAGGATTGATTTACTAGGAGAAACTGCTAAATTCATCTAAAATCAAACCATTATTCCATTTTCCTTGCACATTTCAGGAATTATCAGCAAGAATTATCAGATAAATGCATTTATCAGGCCTTGTATTTCCATGTATTCAAAGTTAAAAACACTTCTAAGTAAACCACCGTGATTTAATGCTCTCTGTGCATTTAATAACTTAAACTATCATGCAGATTTAAAGCCAGAGATCCTGGAAAGTATGTGTATGTATTTCCATCTTACTTCTCTCATCTGCTCTTTCTCATTGAAAAACTCCCAGGGGTGATGACTTCTATTCTCTTACTCTAATTCATAGATCTGGTTTGAAGTTGACAGATATACAGCTTTTGATCATGGTTTGGAGATTAAAAAAAAAAAAGGAGAGCATAAAATGAAAGAATACTTTTCTCCATGGAGGATAAAATGCCATTTGAAGCTTTAACTGATGGCAGTTATAACATGATTTAGTTATGATATCAAATAAAAGGTTTTTAATGTCCTTAACATAGCACAAGTTATTTCTTCTTCTTTTTCCTAAGTTCATTATGGTTTTTTCCAAAGCTTCCCAAGTTGTTGGGGTTTTTTTATTATTTATTTTTTATGCTTTTGGACCATGAATTGATGACTGTGTACCATTCTTACAGATGTTTAGAGCATACGGAAGCTTTGACAAAGAACCATATGGGATGAATAGTTGAGATTCTTTCTTGTTGGGGTTTTTTTCCCCCCTATTCTTTATTTTTTCTTTATTCCTTCTTTAGAATAAAAGAAGCAGAGATTAATTTGTGAAGCTGAGCTGGAGAGATTAAAAAAGGAGAATTTAAACCTGATGAGATACACTTCTTTAGATTTCAGTGATACAAGTGATACTCTCTCTGACTTTGAGACTTTCTATTTCTATCAAGGCAGGGAGACCCATATTTCTCTCTTTTGTTTTGAATAGGATGCATTAAAAAGCAACTGAACCAATTCAGACAGGGCCAATAATTCAGGACCATGCAATCTGACAACTAAAAGGGGAACCTGGGGGTTCTGTCTTGTGTTTGGGGGGTTTTTTTGTTTTTCTTTTACTACACAGGGATGAGAAAAAACCATAAGCTGTTTATCCTGTCTCCAGCTCTTGAAACTTCTGTTCAAATGAAACGAAACTCAGATTGAATTACTCCCTGATCTGGATTCGGAATTCAAATCCAGCCCAAAAATGCTATGAGCTCCAGGATACTTCATTGCTATTAGGCTGACAGTTTTCAACATACATGTTGTTTAGTCAGTCATTTTTAGGTGTGTGGCAGAAGTCAACAGATTTGAGCCAGCAGTGCCCTTGTGGCCAGGAAGCCGGTGGCACCCTGGGTTCCCTTCCAGCCTGACCCATTCTGTGATTTTGTGATTTACATCAGAATCAACTTGAACTTTTGTATGCTTTATTGACAGACTGATTATCAGCAGCTGTTAAGATCAGTGCCTAAGGGTCACTAAGCACTAAGGCTATCACTAAAAAGCTTCAGTTTAAAATTTGGAAAAATGAATGCTTTTCATCTGTCTCTCTCCAAATGTATCTAGATAGAGGAACTAATGAAATTACTTGGAAAGCTCCTCCTTAAATAAAGCCTGGTAGGGTGAAGCCAGAAAGTGCTGTAGTTGAAACTCTTTTGGTGCATTGGTAGAGTACATGTGGACTGAATTTTCCTCTATAACTTCCTTAAAATGGAATTACACTACAAATTAGGAAGAAAATCTGCTAGCCTCGTGCCACTTACCTAAGTCTCCAGACAAACAGAACCACCTGAAGAATTATTTTAACCACGGTAGACCCTTTATATCTAAATGTTTCCCTGGTCATGGTACCAGAAATAGTTGGCCCATTGTAACCGGCAAATACAAGAATGAGGGAAGAAGCCACGGAAAGGGTAAAGCTTGTTTGGATGTCACCTCACTATAAAAGCTGATTTTATAGAGGTTCTCAGATGCTGGAAGATATCCTTTATGCTTTTTTTCTTTTCTGAAGGGAAACTGTGAGGAATTAATTATTTTTTTAATGAAGAAAAGGAAACTAAAAAAGCTATGAAGAAAATTTCCAAATCAATTTAAGCATTGAAACTCAGGCTCTGGAATCCTACGTCAAAAATGCTACAGGAAAGCTAAGAAGGCATAAAGAAGATAACAACTATGACCAAAGCCCAAAAATATCTTCCACAAAAGAAAGTCTTGTAAGGTAAGTAGGTTCTAATTAAAATAAATGAAATTCAGAGGAAACTGTTGAAATGGAATTCTGCTGAGGAAGATGAAACAAAGCAGGGATATGTGATAGAAGTCTGTACATTAATGAGTGCTATTAAGATGCTGAGTCTCTGAATATTAGCTGCTTTTCATAATTGAGAATGACATCCTCTTGTGGAAAATAATGGATGGAGAAGAAGAGGAAATGTCTAGGTTTGAATGCTATGTTAAGGTGTTTTTCCACTCCCTGCTTTCTCATATCTGAGCTGATCATTCTCTCCTGGTGAAGGGGCAGAAAGAATCCCTTCAGTGAAAAATAGTTGTTATCTCTGCTCAGCTCTTCTCACTTGGAAGGGTTCTTTGCATACCTCACACACTTGGCAAGGGATTTGTTGTTTTCCACAAAAACTTCCCAACTTTTGCTGTGTTGATTCCCCAAAGTCACCATTAGCTTAATGGGGGTGTGAGAGGGGACCACTTCCCTTCAGTTTCATTTTGAAAATTAGCCACAGTGGGAATTAATTTCTTTTTAATTTAGCTAGAATATCAGATCCTGGAGGAGAAGAAAAATACACATTTTATGCGGGATACCAAAGCAACATTAGAAGGGAAAATAAAATGGAATAAGCTACCTTAGTTAAATCAGCCAAAAATTCCTGCATATCATTAAATAGTATGGTTAAAAGGGTGACTATAGCAGCTGCCCTGGGATGCCTAGAGAGAGCTCAGCAGGAGAGTTGTAAACTCTGTATTTCTTCAATTTAAATTCCAAGCAATTATTAGTCAGCTATTCTGCCTTCCTAGGCAACTGTTAAAAGCATCTTCTTTGTATCAAAAAAGGAAAGGTCAATAATATTTTTGAGCATAATTTCATCTGATCATGTCAACGATATGATGGCTAAAAATCATAATATTAGTTTACATGAATGATTAAAAGACTTGGGACAAAACACAATGAAACAAGATCATTTACTTAGAAATATATGACAATCTTCATGCTTATTTGAGATCTGCCACTGGTCTGGGTTGGTTGTGTTGTTGTGGGGTTTTTACCTTAATGTATGAATGTCAGCCATGAATACTTGATACCTTGCTTAAAAATCAGTTATGCTTATTTACATATAGATATATATATTTTTTTTTAATTTTATTTTAATTTTTTCCCCAGTTTACTTATTGTGGTTTCAGAAACTGAACTTGTTCTTCATCTAAAGAAACACCTTGAAAGACAAAACACAGAAACAGGGGGATTTACTTGTGTCCCTTGGGGAAAATTTGCATTTTCCATTCCTTTTGTGTCCACAACAGCATCGTCTACCAACAAAGATGACCAGGCTTACATTAACAGCCAAAGGAATTGACACAAATATTAGTTACACACTTACAGTTATAAGACTACCTAAAATTAATTCAAATCAGTGCAATTTTGCCAAGCACATCAGTGGATTTGGGATTAATTCCGTAATTGATAATATATCTGAGCCGATGGTTTACAGAGATTATAAAATCATAAACAAAAAATGGGCAGAATGGTTGAAAATAATGAGAAGAAATATGCCAAAGCCTATGACATATGTTGATTTAGGTTTTCAGCACATCATCAAGCACACTGTTCCCACTTTTAATCAAAATTAAATGGCGTACATGATTTTATTTGCAGTTTTATATGCTGAGATAGTGTTGGAATAGGCCTAAAATATCTAATACTTTCATACATAAACAAATAAGAGTTTTAGGGATGAGGTCGTTCCTGACCATTGTGAAGACATGCAGAGAGTAAAATATCGAGGAAGAAAAATGTAGTTTTTAAGGGTATCAGACTTGCTAAAGATTCCATACTTTCATTTATGTGTCTGTTTCAGTAGGCATCAACTGCCACAGGACTGCATAAGGTCAAGCCTGGGTCCTTTTTTTTTTTGGGAAAAGCAAGTCTCCAAAATATTCTTCATGTAAAACATAGCTCAAAGGCTTATTTACAAAAACACTGGGGGGGATACTCAAAAGTGTTTGAAAGCCTCCTGAAGTAAATGGATAGATTTATACCACTCCTTGAGTGTGATCTGAAATCCACACTTGCTTTGTGGTCAGGCTGTTTGGATTAGAGCTTTTAGGTTATTCTAGGCTTCGCCAGAGGAGAAAGGCTGTAAACTGCATGATCTCTATCAGAGCCCTTCCTCTTCAAATAATTTCTGCTGGCACTGGAGGGAAAGTAACCAGCACGTGCTATAACAGTGCCATTGCCAACCAGGCAGTGAGGTTAAAAGGATACTTTTGTTTTTAAGAGCATTTCTGGTCAATTTAAAATAAACATACATCTATATCAGTATATTAGCTGCAAATAGAAGTTAGTATTGTTTTAAACAGTTTTCTGAGACATCTAACCTAGGCTGAGCAGAACAGCACTGGTATGACAGACGATTACACTTGTGACTGCAGTATTTGTTTCTTGTTACCAGAATTAATGCCACATTTAGGACTCTTCTATTTAGATGGACAACTGCAATTTTCCTTGTACATTTCAGTGAAAAAAAAACCACCAAACCAACCCTTTGGCCCCTTGTGGGTCTCTGGTTATTTCACTTTATTCTTTCTTTCACACAATTTTCCAGGTTCCCTGTTGTTGCTCTTGCCTCTCAAGGCTCTCAAGTTCTTCTCTTCTTTGGTAATTATCTCATTTCTCCTTTGTTACTTGGCTACGAGTACATATTTCATCTCCTCTCCATCCTTTTTATTCTCTTTTTTCTTCTGTGATTATTTAGAAACTCCTTCCTCCACTAAGTACTGCAGTACAGCTCTTTCCATTACCTTTTCAAAATTCTCTTCTGTTAATCCAACCTCACCAAGCTATTCAGGAAACTGATTTGTGGATTACATACTTAGTCATCCCTTAAACAGAAAACTTATATTCAGGGAATGTGTAATTTTGTATGGTTTATATACCATCCTTTATTGTTGGATAAACATTTTGGCCTTGAAAAAGGTTGCTAGTGCAAGGTGACCAGGCATTAAATTCAATTAAATGCTGCTAATCTTCTAGTAAGTGAACTTTTTATAAGAGGATATATATTCATGGCAACTCTGCACAGCTGTAATAATCATAAAAAATAGTGTGTGAGGGTTATTTCCTCTTACTGCTTGGGATAAAATAAGGATAACCAACATTTGGCGGGAAAAAATACATAAAGACCCAAATTACTAATTGTATTGGACAATTTTCTTGTATCTCTGCCTTTTCAAACCATTTCATTGAAACTTGTGGTAGGCCTTCAGCTTGGGGATTGTAATGGAAAAAAAATGGGGTAATTTTTTCTAACTTTACAGTGGGATTTCAAAGATAATCCTCTGAGAATCAAATTAATCCCCCCTTCATTGTATCTTCTCTTACAAACATCATCTAGGTTGCTAAACTTGATTTGCTCAAAGTTTTAGCAGATTAGAAGTAGCATGTTTAAACTTTGAAAGACTTTTCACTTATTATTAACTTGCAGTATATTTTCAAAAGTAACATTTTCCTTGTGGGTCAAAAGCAACAAAATGGTAGAGTTTGTGACAAAGAACACTGCAGAAGATTGCACTGAAAAAATAAATAGTGAGATGATTGAGTTAATAATGAACTATAAAATATGTGTTTAATGCGTGCTCAAGAAAAATGTATTAAACACTAAAACAAATATGTTCTGTGGTCTTCAGGAATTTTGCTAAACTTCTGTACTTCTATGTGTGTCCTATTCCTTTTCCCAACGGGGTTTATGTCAACATTTATGTTGATGTCAGCAGGAAGGGATCAAAACAATTTGGTAAAGCTGATGATTTGTGTCTCCTTTAATTGGCAGCTTTTAAAATCTGTGGTCTTGTAATATTATTAACTTCTTGGTTTTCCCCTCAAAATTATATTTCATACATAATTTAATGAATGCAAGTAACATAAAAACAGGGTTTATATTTCAGTGATCAGCTTTTCTGTCATTTTCATTTTAAACCCTTTAAAGCTTGTTTTACTTCACTACTGTGGGATTTACATTTTAAAAGGATTCAGTCTCGCTCCTTATTTTTCCATGGAAAGTTTGTCTCAAATTCCAACTGCAATGAAGCCTATTCAGGGAAATGCTCATTCTGAGGAGTTATTTTTGCCATTTTGCCAGTGCTATTGTAGAACTACAGTAGAGAGCAAACACCATAAATATACAGGTAAAATTGGAAAGCTCTGCTGCTGCTTGAAGAACAAGAAGTGTGTGATCTTTCTGCGACTATCTGGGTATATCTTTCCAAGTTCTAACAAACACATTTAAATCTCTAAAATATTTCTGTTTCCAATGATGGGAATTTAATTTTTCTCCACGTATTTTCCCTTGTACTTCATTCAGGTGTTGCTCACTTTCTCCTCCACCTATCCGTAAGCTTTTGGCCATGTGACTGGCTCAGCTATGAAATGGAACAATACTTTTTAAGCATGAAATCAGAATGGCCTAAATTAAAACCTATTTGTCTTCGAACAGTCTGGAAATGGTTCAGGGTTCAGAGGGGCTATTTTGAGTGGCAGCAGGCACAGGAGCCTGGTTATCACATTGACACTGCTACCCATGACTCGTAACTCGTGTATCAGTGCACACTCAACAGATACAGAGAGCATGCACAGAGAGTATTATGTACTCCACTGATTTTGTTCCTAGAAAAATAAACTTAGACCTTTGTTTTCATTTGTTGGTTTGGTTTTTTGTTTTTTTTTTTTTCCCCAGCTCTTTTTTTTTTTGTCTTATACAATCTCCGAAAAGTCCATGTAGATGGGAGGTGTACGTACGTTCCTGCTGCTTTACAGCAAGGCTTCCCACCAGCATAGACAGCAGTAATTAGCCAGAGAAACAATGGTCACATTATAACACAGACATTTTTGCGAGGAGGGTGGTGGTTTTTTGGTAAAAAAGCTCAGTTAGAGCTGTTTGTTACATACACTGCTTTTTCAGACAGTCTATTCACTCTCTGCAAGCCACTTTAATTTTAAACAGTTTTTCAGAGCACTTGGGAAATTCTGTGTGGTTGATAAATAGTATTGTTTTATGCATTATTATAATATGAGTAATGCTCCCTAACCCTTACAAATAAATTTGAAGTAGAAAGAATTCATGACATTAATAACCCTCATGTTTTACCCTGGATTGAGCTCACAGTTCAAATGACGAGCAAATTAACCTATGCAAGCCATAAAGTTCCTTCAAACTTAACAATGCCCATCAAAATTCTTCCAGTTCAGACATTCATGACTTCTATTTTAATGGATTTCAAAGTCTGTTTAATGTTAGGCTTCTTTTCTTTCTTCTCTCTTTTGTCCTTTCCTCTCCACTCCTCTCTTCTCTCTGCTTTCTATTCCCTGCCCAAATGCATCTTAATTTTTCCTGACCTCATGTGAGGTTGATTAACATGTAGAAAAGCTTAGCAAAAAATTAAATTTTTAAATTTCTGCTTTCCTTAAATTAGTCAAAGTATTCCTAAAGCCACAAGCAACTTAAATTTACTTCCTTTCCCTCAAAATTTGAATAAAACATACTAAATTGATTATTATTCTGACAAACTACTGACTTTTATTAAACTTACGCTGAGTAGATATATATATACATATATATCAGAGCTGTTTCAAGTCTTGGCAGTTTCATTTTGCTGAGGTTTGTGCCAATATTTCCTTCAGTTTTAGTCCAGATGGGTTCACACCCCTAAATTTAACTTTGACTTTCAGAATTGAGAAAACTCAGACTCTCAGCTGAAATTTAAGGAAAATGACCTGCACTTGGGAGACATATGAAACCACTTAAATCCAAAGCTTGAGCTGCCTCATATTTGTTTGAAATGTAGGCCAAAGGTATGTATTAAAGCCACAAAGATTACCTGTCTTTTGTCAGATTGACCCAAGTTTCAACTAAAATCCAGATCTATTTTCTTTGTGAGTATTGAAAATGGTGCCTGTGGTAACATCAGAGCATATACCCATTTTTTAGCACCATGATGGAGCAATTCAAATCCCTTGTTTGCTACATAGTCAAAGGAACAATATTGGGGTGAGGTTGCTTTCAGCTTCCTGTTGGAAATTAAGAAGTGAAAACCCAGCCCAAATCAGAAATTTTTAACTCAAACAATAAGCTTAAGCCATGCTGAATGAAAAGTCATGGGATGTTTTTTTCCCAGCTTATTGTTTTATCTCTGAGTGGTCGGTTGACTCCTTTGAATGAAATGTGAATTAACAAAACATGTATTGACTTTACAAGCTCAATGAGAACGAATCTCATCATCGAGCACTTTCCTTGTGGTATCTCTTGCCATTCCCACATTTGGCTATGAACAGACTTACACACACACTTTTTCCACCGTAGCTGAGCGAGTAGAAGAAGGACTGATCAGTGCATCTGGCATACGACACTGTGAGTTTCACTCTGCAGTAAGTATTCCCTCCCAGAGGAGTCATTTGTTATCTTGAGTAAGTGTTGGACAAACCCTTCGGGCCCATTATGAGATTTGGGCTAATACCTTTTTTCCAGTGGTGAATTCACCGGTAGCCTGCGTTCACCTTAAGAACAGGTTTGTCTTGAGATGCCCTGACTCAGAATGTCTCCAGGTAGGGATTAGATAAATACCCCATGTTTGTCTTGCAGAAATCCCCAGAAGTGAATTGTCCAGCTCTTTGGAGGATTGCTCCGTGAGATGTGTGAACCTGCCCACTTTCCTCAAGATATGTATCTTGACCCAGAAAACTATTAGACTTTAATGAATAAATTATAGTTAAGAATTGCTCTTTTCCTTTCAACAAATAATTCTCACATTTCTCCCTCTCACTGCTGGTACTTGAGAGCACTGCAGATCACGTCTGAGTTTCCTTAAATCCACTCCCAATTCCTAACATTATTTCCTTTGTCTGTGCTTCTGTTCTTAGCTACCAGCTCATGAGACTCAAGCTTCCCAAATGTGCACATTGAGCAGACAGAAAAATGGTGAGTTCATATTCCTCTAGAGGAGCAGAGCCCTGTGGGCACACATAAATCCTGGTACACACCCCTGCACAGAGGGAGAAAGTCGAAGCATTGGGAGAAACAAGAAACCTCTCACTGCTGTGCTCACTGATCCCATCACATGCAGGAGAGAGGAGAAAGTGGTTTTCCCTGTCTCTAATTACCTCATACACCCCCCTCCCACTGCACATGCTGCAGCCACAGATCCTCTGTGTATCCAAGAATATCTTGGAAATCTATATCCTGTCAATCAAGTGAAATCAAGGCTGGATGCCTGAAAAAGTAGGATTTTCTGGTGGATGCTTGGATAATACTCAGAGGGTCAGTGCATAAATCGAGCCTGAGACTGTGCAGGACTGACAGGCGAGGTACACTTAAATTCCCTTCTGCAGTTGCAGTTGCTTTTGCATGGCTGTTTTGCCATGTCCCGTTACCTGAATTTCCTAAGAGGGAAAAGGGGCATGGAGAACTGGGGGATGAGTAGAGTTAACATTTTATTTTAATTAAGTGCTGTTTAATAGCTGCTCTAAGGCTCACTAGAAAGAGCATTCAAGGAGGTTGGTATATTTACGCTCATGCTGGAGAACTGAAGGAACAAATAGATCACAAGTTTCCACAGGCATCCAGGGACACCTGTGTTGTTTGTCATAAAATTCTAATGATTAATGAGATATCCCAGCCAATGTTTAAATAGAGAAATCCACAAAGTTAACTAAAACTACTTCTAAAATCTAAATTACCAAGGAGGAAGGGTTGTGTTCTCCTTTTTATATACTTATCTGTTGATATCTATTTATATTTTATTTATAAGGGCACAGGAAAAGAAGTTATTCAGCTAAGAACTGTGATTTATAAATTGCTACCTTTAGAGTAAAAGGACAAAACCCAAATGAATGGCCTCCTTTATCTCAATAGGAAGGTATGAGATGTTCCCGCCCATGGCAGGCGGCTTGGAACCAGATGATCTTTGAGGTCCCTTCCAACCCAAACCATTCTGTGATTCCATGAAGGAGAAAGTGGCTTTCCTCACTCATTCCTCCTTTAAGCTACATCCATAGCTGCATCATCATCATGAATGTTCTCTTCACAACAGCAAAAAGATGAGAAGTATGGCTCATCCTCTGCCTTGTGAAAATGGATATTTATGCCCGTTACCAGAGCAGCAATTTGCAGCTCCTTTCTGGTGGAGTTTCAGGCTGTTTCAGTGTATCTGAAGGGCTGGCTACCCCACAAGAGCTATTCCTGCTAAAGCTGTGGAGTGTTCAGTGTGCTGCCTGGCCCCAAAGAACACATTGGGAAGTACTGTGTCTAGAAAATCTTGTCAAGATCTGGGGTGAGATAAAGGCTCCACTAAACCAATGGCAAATTTCCCAGTGCGTCTGTGGGGCCAGGACTCCACACCTTCAGTTTTCCACAGAACACTCAGACCTGCTCATGTGAGATGTGAGCAGTGCTTAAACTGAAATGAGATCTGCCTGTGGCAGCTTTAATGCACATAATGCCGCAGTTACTGGCTGCTTAATTCTGGCTATTATATAAACACTGTGGACAGATCATCTGCAGCCACTAAATTCTGTGTTCCTTTTTGGTTTGGTACACACTGGGGCTCTTTTAAGTGCATGAAATTGGTTGTGCTGAGACAGAGAGATCCTGTGTTGTACCTGCGTGTGCTTTATCCTAATTAGAGATGTAATTAGCATGATGCATGTGCACACCTTCCTGGTAATTCCTTGCATTGTTGAAAAAGTTGACTTTGTGTCACCTGAGAGCCACAGAAGAGTTCTGAAAAGTCTTCTCTTATGAGAGACTGAATAGGTTTTAGGACACTTTAAAGATGAGTTGGCTTCAAGCATTGAACAACTACAGTAATTCTCTGAAACTCTTCATTAATTTTTTGCTTTCTTCGAAGGCTTGAAAACAGATTCAGTCCAAAAGTGCATTCTCAGCTTTAGCTGCACATCAGCATTGTTTATATGGACAAACTGTACAGTTCTCAAACTCCTTTGATTTTCAAGTGGCTTTCATGTACATCTACATCATCATGTATAAAGCCCAGGAGATTTTCTAGTGCTGACAGCAATTTTGTGTCTAGTTGACATGCACAGGATGTCATGTTCATCTAGAAGTTAGTTATAAGGATTTGTTTGTTTGTTTTGAGTTGATACAAAGGAAATTTTAAAACTTTTTTTCTCCTATTTTTTAAAATAATTTTAAGGTTAGTTTTTGGAGCAGAGTTCAGTATAAGAAACTGCCAGGATTTCTTCCAGCAACCTGTCTATTTTATAAAGACTGGAAGATTTTTTTCACTTTTTTTAGCAGTCTAAGAAGAACAAAGATCAAGTTGTTATTATTTATTCAAGGCCTTACACAATTGGATAGGAGAGACAGTGATTTAGTCGCTGGTGACTTATATAAACTGAGGGTGCAGCCTCTGAACTCAGTTTCTGAGTGATCTTTTTCACTGAGTGTAAGGTTTTTTAACATACTTTTTCAAGTTGGAAGAAAGTAGGTTTGCAGCCACAGTGCCTAAAAGGACTAACAGAGTTACACAATAAACTAATATATTGGCTTTCAAAAGTATTCCAGTACCTGAAGAAGGGCCTTCAGGAAAAACGTTGCTACCAATATTATTTAATAGGATTATCCAAATATGTCTGTTTTACCTGTAGGCTTCCAGTTGCTGCAGCCTCACAACCTCTCTGACTTACATATGACAAAGAGAAAGAGGCTCAGAAGCAAAACAGCTTTTGGCAGCTCAGAGGTGAGTACTTGGCTGTTTTAACCTACTCATATGAGGCCAAATTTACCATGATTACAGTGCCAAAGAACAAGTCCAACGTTTGAAAATCAGCTAAATTTTCCAGCCTTTCTTTATCTGTTGGCTTTCTGAGGGTAGCAAGTCATCAAAGAGCAAGACGAATCAGACTTGGGTTCAATTCCTTGTTCAGCTAACAAGCCCTACCCCTGGGATATGTCTTCCTTGCATAGCTCATTGATGTGAAAAGGTCATTTTCCAGTCCTGAAGAGACATCACACATGTCTCATGGCAGAGCCTCTCGTGTCCTGAGGCAGCATGCCCACTTGTTCCCTGGGAAGTTTGACTTCTAACTGGTGTGATGTTAATTTCTTTCACTTTTATAGTGCAGAATGCTAGTGAGCTGTAAAACCATGCTCATCATCACGCTCAGTTAACATGTTCTCCCCACAACAGCGTGCTCCAGGAGCTCCACAGGTGGCCTGCTCAGAGGCGGTCAGCAGCAAATAGAAATCCAAGTGCTGTAAGCACACATTTATTCCCACCCAGTGGTTTGAGTACCTGTAGGCTTAGTTGGGAGCCAGTTCCTAATGGCTTCAAGGCTTATCCAAAGTTTTTGGAACTTCACTCGTGACAGTTTGAAAAAATGTTCAGTGTTGTTATTGTCAAATGCATTGGTCATTCACCACCCCAATCCTGCAGCTCATCCACTGAGCAGAAACAGTACCTTGTACGATTATCTGCATTATTTTCTCCCCAAAGATTAGAAAATTCACTGAGTGGAAAAAAGTTTGGGAAGGGCTATTTTATATAATAGCCCTGTAGTCAAATTCTTATTGATGCTGAAGACACTTTTCCTCTATGCAATCCAAGAGGAACAAAATAATTTTACAGCTGTATGAGAGAAGAAATATGATTTTAAAGACTTTTCTGAGTATTACAAGAACTTCTGGAGAAGTTAAAAAAAGATCTAGAGAAATGTGTCTTAAGGGTCCTTCACATAAATATTTTCCCTTAAATTTCAGTCCCAAGATTAATTGTCTCCAGTCTCCAGCCTTACTTCCCGTGCATCAGAGATCAGTCCAGAAGCAAGCTCAGCATTTTTTTTGCCTTCTTAGTGGAGCATTAATCTGTAGTTTTTGTGATTTAATAACATGCTTAAAGAAGTTTTCTTGGCAAAAATCTGATACATAGTGCTGGCGACCTCCAATGCCCTTCCTTTCTCTGAACCAAAGGCTTTAATTGTTCATCCTCTAATACGTACAGAGAGGCCACTCGAACGGATGAAATCCAATGTAAATAAATGACATTTGCTGATGAGGTCAACTTTCAATTTAAGATTTATTTTACCCAGATGCCTGAAATGAGTGGCTAGACTACATTCAAGGTTCAGGGAAAACTCAGTAGGAATTTATCAGTGAATTGAAGGGGTGACATGCTGAAGGCATCTGTGCTACACTACATTCTAGGGAGGCTATTCTACGTTCAGCCTCTTCAGGCCTTATGATGCCATCTTTCATGCTGAAAATGTCAGGTCTGAGAAAATGGAGAGCTGGTGACCAAAAATAAAAAGAGATTATGATAAACAAGGTCCAAGCTGCACATGTGTATTTGACTTCTGCAGGACGGTTACCAAGTCACTCCTCTGCTCCTACTAATGTCAGAGGGATACAGGCTGACAGTTCTGTGGGAATGGACTCAAGTTCCCACTCAATCTACCCTTAAGTGAACTCATTTAGCATGAAGATCATGTTCATTATAAATGCCTTTAAATCCTCCTCCTTCCCACCCTTACACAGCATTCAACTAAACAGCATTCAGATGTCCTGAAGATCTAAACCCAAATGTCAAACCAAGGGACCATCCAGTTGTGTGAGAGTTAAATGCATGTTAAACTGTATTTGTATAGTGTCTGGGGTTTTGGTCTTCATTTGTGCATTTTTTTCCCTTGTATTTCTGGTAAACATAAAAAAGGTCTTTTCTTGTTCATAAACGATATCAGTAATCCTATTATAATCTAATTTACTTCATGCTACTTATGACATGTTTATTTTCTGTAATTCACTTGGCTTTAGTACTCAGGAAAGTACTTTAGTAAAGTTCACTTTGTTTTATTTTCAGTTCTTGCTGTAGATCGTTCATTCCAAAACTTCAGTGAAATGTTTATAGAAAATTTAAAAAATCCCATAGCTTTACATTTAAATGTTAAATATATAATTATATGTGAAATACCATTGATATTTATAGGTAATACCCCTTAACAAATCCATCTTTTCTTTGTGGCCCTACATTAGGACCTGAGAGTATCCATTTCAGGTGTCTGGCATGCTCTGGATCTTCAGAAATGGCATATTTAGGGCTGAACATCCTCAGGACACTGATTTTGCACAGAACTGTCCTTCCCCATCAGCATCCTGGCTGACCTCTCTGACCTCTCCCCAGGCAAATGGAACACTTTTGTTGCCATCTCCATATCCTGATTTGCTGGAGGAGGAGCTGCCAATGCTTAGATATCCATCACATATCCAGCCAATGCCATGTTTGATATTTATCAAGCAGAACATCTTGACAAATGGATGGGTAAGGGAAACACATTCTAATTGCTAGACAGGCACTCTAGAGAGTCAAAACATTCCCACAAGAAGGAATAGTGAGTCACAAGAATTACTGAGAACTCTTGAGGGGGTTTTTCTGCAATACTGGTGCTTCATTCTTCTTAAAGAATTACTGTCTCTGTAAGGGCATATTTACAAGGTGTCTGGTTCTATGGATCTGTTTGCACAAAACCTACATTTCTACCACTTCACTCAGAGGAAAGGTTGTAAAATTAACTAAGAATAACACAGAAGCTGCTCAACTCTACCCTGCTTTAACTAACTGCTTTCTAGTATGATATTAATTATTTCAACTGAGCTCAGCTACATAATGTACACTATCTGGGACCCTATTCACATCTGAAGTCACTGAACCTTTTAATTGAGAGTTTTTGGGGGTTTTTTTGCCATGTGGTGTTGAACTCTAATAACCTCTAATAAGGGTCTTGATATTTTGGAATA
This sequence comes from Aleadryas rufinucha, assembly GCA_013397815.1. Classification (NCBI taxonomy): domain Eukaryota; kingdom Metazoa; phylum Chordata; class Aves; order Passeriformes; genus Aleadryas; species Aleadryas rufinucha. The sequence continues at coordinate 104,985 of VZTH01008339.1, read as the reverse complement.
GGTATTTCAGAGCCTATGCCCTAAATTATCACCCCTGACATGCTCAATTCTGCATGTCCAGCTTCTGAGAGCAAATTGAGAATAATGGGTCCTGTGAGGATAAATACACTGAAAAAAATGACTAGTGCCATGATATAAATTCTGAGGAAATAAATAGTTCTCTCAACTGTGTTTAAATAGCATTAGAGATGGGAGGGACGTTGGAGTCCACACAGTGATATACTGAGCAACTTGCCATTCTGACAGAGTTCCTGTGATTCAGTGAGGTCTGAGGGAAAACAAAAATATCCCAGGAACCAATAGGTTTGACTACCAAAGCACACAAGGGGGGATGAAATGAAGTTATATGGAGAATCTCCCTTCTGGCATTTCCCATATTCCGAGTGCTTGACTTAGGCTGCTATTGTTCTTCCAACTTTTTGTTTAAAAGAGGAGTGTATCCACATGTCCTGTGTATAAAATATTACTGCCCACAGAGGGCTGGTTTAGTCAGGCTTTCTCATGAGAACAACTCCTGTTATGGCCACATGGAGATCTGGATGAGAAATCCCAAGGCTCTTAAAGTCATTTCAGGTTCGCTACTGATTTCCACAGCGGATCAGAATCTCACCTTTAATACTGCTCAGGGTCAAAACACAACTGAAGGAAATGGAAGCAAATGGTAGTAAAACATCAGCAGTAAACCTGTCCCACAAATTTCTTGTGGTTTTACAAGGATGTAGTTAATACATTAAGTTGTTGTTACCTAATTAGGTGACTTTTATTGTGCCGTCAAACGGAAAACTGATACCAAATGGCATGTGCATATGAATGAATGAGAGAATGGAAACAGTGTTATCAGAGCGGAAAATAGTCTTCATCTGAAGCGTGGGAGCAGAGACTTTCTGAAGGACGGTGTATTTATATGGAGGAAATAATTAGTGAATGCTAATTACTAAGAAGTTATTGAGGGTTTTGTCTTTATAGAAGTAAATAAAACTGATCAAAAACTCATACTTGCAATACTAAGTAATACCCGCATCAGTACTGTGGTTTGCATCTCCCCTTTCTCCAAAAGTGTCACCAAAAGCATCATGACACCCTTTGAGGGTTCTGCATCCCTTACTCATTTTCACAGAGCATGAACGGAGTAACTGTGTTGGGGGACAAGATATTCTCACATTGTCCCTGTTCTCTTTCCCATTGAAGTCACCAGGGCTTTACTGGAAAAAGAACTAGACACAACAGTAAAAAAAAATGTTTCAAGTTTAGTGAGGGCAACAGAACTGGGAGGTAAAGCCTGAGAAGATCTTTAACGCTACTTTTAACAGTCTCTGCGTCATCACTAAAAGTTCTTACCTTCATTGAAAAATGCACCTTGATAAAACCAAGCGTGCACAAATACAGAATAATTGAATTGTTAAGGTTGGGAAAGACCTCTATGATCATTGACTCCAGCCATTTACCAACCACAGTGTGTTCACCACTGTGTGTCCCAGTGTGTTCACCACTATCCCTTTCCAAAAGTACCACACCCACACGACCTTTGAACGCTTCCAGGGATGGTAATTTTACCACTTCCCTGGGCAGCCTTTTCCAATGCCTGCCTTAGTCCGTGACAATGTGGGGACACATCAGGCCCACTGATGAACATCTGCAACATGCAGCAGCAACAACAGATGCAAGGAGAGGTTCAGGAAAGTCGGGGTACCAACAACAATAAACCAAAATGGGCAGTCCTGGATGCACATTTCACTGCCTTCCTCTCTGCTCACAGGAAACTGGTCTCAGGGAACCAGAGTTGCATTCCCAGGCGTGGCGACAGCAACTCCAACCGCAGGGAGACTCAGGCTGATGTGGCACCTGAAACACGTGCTGGTCTAACTTTTAGGTGCCTAAATCCTAACCAGCTGCTCAGCTGAACCTTGTCCTCCTCCCACAGTAGCCGTGCTTCTGTCCGAGCTGTCCCTTTCAGCTCATGAAACCTGAGACTGGCTGTGAAGTGCCATCCATCACTGCATGGCCAGAGAGCCTCTTTATACTGATGAGCTGTCACAGGAGAGGGCTCAGTTTTGTGCCTCAGCAGTTTGACTCTACTCATAGGTGGCTACAACAAATCACTGAAGGGGATTTTAATGTCATAACAACTCTGAAAGTAGCGGCTCTTTTCTTCTGGCAGCGTGGCTGCACAGGATGGGGTGGGGAAGCTCAGCTGAGGCAGGAGAGCATCCTTGGCCAGTATTTCCAAGCCTGATGATGGCTTTGGGGAAGCTCTCTTTAAGCTGAATGATTATTTTTTTTTCAATATTGCTTGATTAACATTGCTATTCACAAATGACCTAGAAATGCTGTGGGGGCGTTGCTCTAGTGATTTATTTGAAGAGACCATTTTTACAAGACCTTTGTTATTTTCTTTTGAAGCTGAGCATTTTCCACAGTGGGGAAAAATCTCAGTAGTTACCTACTGTTGACTTTCTACTGTAACAGCAGAAAAGAGCAAAAAAATTGCCAATTGCTTTTTCAGCAAAAAATCAGTGGAAAACATCAAAGGAAGATTTCCATATGGAGGTTACTTGGAAGTTGAATCGCAAGTCATCATTCTGCGTTGTGGGTTATAAGAATCAGATATAAACTACTTGTTCTACAGTGATCTTTCTAGGAGACATTTACAAGGAGGAATAAATCCAAACTCTCAAATGAAAAAAAATGTACTTACAGCAATTTATCAATCTTTAATAGCTGTCCTGCTATTTAATATCATGTTTGAGGAGACTCTCCATGGCTTTGTGGATAAACATTTGTTAAACACAGTTTGCTTCCTCTTTCAAACAATCAGGTTTCAAATGCAGCCAGAGTGTTTAATTTCCCAAGAAGCATTTCCATTTGTTTGTACAATGATTCACTCCTCTATCCTATTTCTGTATATTTTTAAAATAAAACACTTTTTTCTTTTTGTTTTTGTAGTTATGGGAATGACATTATGTAGAAGAGAACAGTGTTAGGAATTTCTCTCTGACTATGGTACTGTACATGCTTCACCCTTTCATTTCTTAATTTCTAATGACACAAAGCATGATGTCATACATGTAAGTAATATGGTCAGAATAGCCAATTGAAAGTTTGTGTGAGAACTTTTTTCCATTAATTACTGCTATTAAAGGGCTCTTGTTTTAAATAGAAAGTAATACTGGTACAAAGAAAATACCAGTAGCATGTTTTAACCATGTTGTTCAGAGAAGTACAAAAGAACTCAGGTGGGGAAGGTGGGAGTTGTTGTCAATAAATTAATTAATATACATTGGAAAAAAGGGACAAGTTGTTAGTTGGATGAGGATGATGTCAGCCTTGACATACAGAAATATATTATTAATTTTATTATAAAACTTTTTTAACACAATCTTTAATTAGAGGACTGAAAAAAGCCTTTACTCCTCAGTTAGACCATAAATGTAATGTTGAACATACACATTAGTAGGAAGAAGTGAACTGTTGCATACATGCAGAAAGCTGTTGCTGAAAAAGGAGATAAGTCTCGTGGTACATGTTTATTTCTGAATTTCCTTGAGCACAGCTGAAACTCCTTCTCAGAGCAAAATGATCCATAATTCCTATTGGACACGGGATTTCTGTTAGGGGCTACCTAAAGGGCAAGTGCATTAGTTTGTAAATGTCACACGGCTGCAGACTTGGAGAAAGAGAATTAAGCTCTGAGAACAAAGCTTTCCTAATGCCACATGACACAAAGCTCAAGAAAGAATATCTTGACAGGTAGGGGGTGGAGGAGGGAAAATCCCATAGCCTGTCTGTCTCAGCAGGAGCACGCAAGAAATGTGGCATGAGGCTTACAGGGAAAAGTACTGAAAGTCTGAAAAATGTATGCTGTACAGACTATATACTGCCTAACACACGTTGTTTGTGTTAATTCCTTAGCTCCTTTAGCACAGGATCTTGCATAAGAGATACCCTGAAAAATATCTCCTGGTTTGCAGCAGTATCTGACACGCAGAAGTGAGAGACTGCGTGAAGAAAATTCAATCCGTCAGCAAATTCTGCTGTCTCTCAGTAAATTCAAGTGATAATTCTGCATTCATCTAATGTCAATCTGGCACAAATTAAGGATTATAGGAGTGGAATTTTGTGGGTGAGAGGAGAAAGAAGGAACTCTGATTAGCAAAGACATCCCTCCAAGTTGTATTTAGGGGAAAAAAAATATGCATTAACTTGGAAAAAATATACATTAGCTTCTCCTTCAAACCACTTTAAAAAATCCATTTTTTGGTGTATGTTTCAAGTAATGTTAATGTTGACTTTGCATCAATGGTTGCTTTTTCCTTCTGTCATCTCAGACTGCATAAAGCTGTAGTGCTATAGCCAAAGATTCTATATATACCCTGTGTTAGGTACTCCAATTGCTCAGGCATTCTGTCCTTTGAAGCTTAGTTATATTCCAAAAATCAGTTTTAAAATTGTGTAAAAGAAGCCACACAGCACTTTCACTGCTGTGATTGAATCTGTTGAATTTCAACTACTCTAAGTACTAACATAAAGAAACCTAAAAAGTTATGACTTTTGGATTAGTTGAAACGCTAAAGGATTTCTTACAATTTTTGTACATCAGTCAGCATTTTTGTATCACTGCTGAAACATATATCTTTGTGTTGTGATGATAAAATGCCATTGGTATGGTTACAGCATCTTTTAAAAAAAATTAAATATCTATCAGTACTTTAATTTGTGTGTCTGCGTAAGAGCTTTAATGCCAAAAACTCCCAGGCATGAACGTTGTCTTTCCTCCTCTGTATTCCTGGCTGCACTCCATAAACATAACCTGGAGCTTTAGTCTCTCTGCTGCAAACAAAGAATGGCCCTCAAATTGGCTAGTGTAACTGTGGAGAGAAAGTCTGGGAAAGCGAGGGAGATGCCATGCAGTTTATCATGAGCGTCAGTGACTGAGAGCTGGAAGAGCCACAGCACTTCAGACGTTTTCACACTTATCGAGAGAAACCGCTGGAAAACGTGATAATGAACAGATAATCAGCTGCAGCTTCGTGAAACTTCCCCACTTCTCGAATATTCCCTATTTCGCTTCCTTGTAGCACAAGTCTTAACCTCGCAGTCCATAAAAATATTTCTGTTTGTTTGAGCAGCCTCCATTAGCCTGCACAGCAGGGGAATGACAGAAAACCAGGGTTATTATAAAGGTGTTTTCGAGTCTCAGAGGGGCAGTTCACAGCTTCCCGAGCTTCCTCTGCTCCTGCTGTCGCGCTGCAGCGACTGGTGGCCAAGAGCAGCTCCACGGGTGGGGTCTGCCTCCTGCTAGCCAGTCTGCTTGACTTCGATTCATCCCCCACGAGCAGCCCCAGGGCAGAGAGCAGGCAATAATCATTCTCTTCTGAAAGTACCACCAGGAAGCCAGCCAGCAGGATGTCGAGGGGCAATGCATGGCCACGGGTTGGCCTTCTCTCTTTTTGCACCAAAGAGGAGGCTGACATGTAGGAGGCCTCTTCCAGTTTTTCATTTCCAGTAGGTGTATTGTTAGGAAACTGAGAGCTCCTTCCATTAACAAGAAAACAGTGTTTTATAAGCATCAACTTCATTCCATCTGAGGATTGAGAGACCTCCAGATTTTCCTTCTGAAAATGTGAGGATAAAAGGGCATTTCAGTCCTATCTTACTCTCTAACCCTCTGTTTCTTTTACTAGTCTGGGAGTAAAATAACTATCTATTATAATTATGTACAGAAAGCTATTGTTTGATGAATGATACGGATAGCATCACCCTTTCACATTCATGAAAGAAATTCTTGTTACGCTGCTGCAGTTTAATGGTTCTTTCTGCTCCTGCTCCTGTTTTACAGGCAGTGGCTTAGGAATAGAATATAGGAGGAGAGAAGATTAAATTTAGCATGGTTTTCCTGCAGGTATACGCTGGCAACTTGTCTATCCTACTTTATTTATGTGGAATCGCCGCTATGGATATGACAGTCTGTCACCATACAGTCTGCCTGAAAACTTTGTGTGCCCCACAGCTGTGGTGTTCACTCACACCATCTTTTCTCCCTGAAGCCTTAGTTTGGTGCATCTATGAAAGAACATTGTACAGAATACATAAAGGAATATGATGTACAGGTTTAGCATTTTCTAATTTTCTTGGGGCTGCTTGCAGAGCATGACTCTTCCCAAATACAGGAGCCACAGGTAGGGATTTAACTGAGGGGTTTGAGTTGGAGCACATTTTGAATGGAAAGTAAACCAGGGGAAACATTGTTAATTTTTAAACTCTTTGTGGTGAAGTATTGCCCGGTTTTGTGTGTTCATGCATGCACGCACACACCAATTTAATTTGCTGTGTTTGGATTAGTGGATAATTCCAATTATCTGGTATCCAGGTAGCGACTGATGTTGTGCCCGCGTTATCAAAAGTCAGGGTTGCAGCTATCTTAAGCAGACATAATTCCTGACAAAGCACTTCCCTTCAGTGGAGTTCCACGTGGTTGAAGGACTTTTCAAAATGAGTCAGGCACCGTGAAAAAAGGTCTGTTTAATGTGAGTCATTCTGGCCTTCATACCTTCTGGTTGTGGTTTGCCAAATTAATTTGAAAAACCTAGAAATAAGCAAGAATGTTTTAGACTAACTTTTCTGGACTTCTCCACCATCAGTGGCAAGTAAGAGGGGCTTCAGAAAGTGAGTTAGATGAGCTTTTTTAGTGGAGTTTGTTCTGTACTCTGACACCGGTCAAGGCAAGGAGTAACTCGCAGACCTTCACAACATCATACTGCATAACCAGGGAAATAAGTACACCCTAATGTGATGCCATGAACAGCACCACTCTGATTAATCCTAGATGGATTTGTCACATTAAAGCAATAGAAGTTAACTTATTTAAAATGTAAGTAGAGATTTTAAGAGCTCTGTCAAAAGTAATTAAGGAAAATCATGTTCTCCAAATATGAAAGCAAAATATTGAATCTTATCCTGTTGCTTTGGCATAAAATATACTCCTAGGTGGTAGTTTGTGGGGGGTTTTTTTTCCATTTCTTTCATAGATTTTATTCAAAAGCAAAGTGATCCATTGATTAGGAGAGGGCCTTTATAATAGCTTTCTTGTCTCATGCTCTTACAGCATCTGCCTGAATTGAGCTCCCACATCCTTATTTGTGTTGTCAGTGGCACAGATTTGTTCTAACCCATCCCATCACTTCATCACTCTCTGTTGTTGTATTTAAAAAACCCTCTTATTTGTTATTGTAATCTACACATTCTCAGAACCCGTAATAAAGAGGAACATTTGGTGATGTTGTGCTTATTCAGAAAATAGATATGATCTAAAAAAACATGACTCTGGTTTTAAGGGGAAAACAACCCAACAGTGAACAAAAGCAAACTGTTCCTAAAGGAATGCATGACCGAGAGGACCATTTGATGATCTCAGGCTTTCTTAGCAAATAGAGTGTTACAGGCTGTTTTGAACTCAACCCCCAGTGGCTACTACCCCTCTACAAAAGTAGGATTATTAGATATTGATGGGGAAACATTGCTGTTTGTTTATGTTTCTTGTTTTTCACCTTGTTTTTAAGGCGTCCATAGGTATGGAAGGTTGCCTGAAGATAGCAAAGGCTTCGAAACAATAAGTACTGAGTGCATGAAGTAACCAGCTGAGGTCATCTAAATAACTTCAAAGTGACAGCCAAGAAATAATTATTCAAATCGTGTTAGTTTTACACAAAATCTTACTCAATAGCAAGCACTGCGTATTTCTGAGAATGGAAGTATTTTCCATTAATTAGGAGTTCTCAAAAAGTGTATCATGAAATACAAAACACATGCCATTAATCTTCACTTGGGGCTAAAGAACAACTCTGATAATATCTGTGCTCATTAAATTTTTCATTCTGAATACTGTTTATCATACAAATCTCTTGCATCATGAGATTGCTTGTTTCAGATGAGCAGACAGAAAAATTCCTTCTCCAAGGAAAAACTCTCCAACTATTACTCTTTTTTCATGCAGCAGAGAGATGAAATGGAGAAACAAGGTTCCACATGCTTGAAGGAAGTTTCTAATCTGTCAGGATGCCAGAGGAAAATGTACTTCTTCGAGTAAATAATATGAAGAAGTGCAATTGTCTACAGAGGACAAAATGAGAAAACCAGCTATTTTATCTTGTAGCTCATGACTGATAGTAATAGGTTCTGTACTCAACTAATCTTTCTGTAGGACACTAAAGCTCGGAACAAAGGAACACTGCTCATATGATTAATGAAATGCAATATTTCTTTACAGTAAACCTTTTCTGTGTTACCCTCTGTTTTCTCTTGGAAGCCAGTTGCAGTGAACAGATGGTGAGTGAGTCCATGATAAGGCTTTCATGACTATTGTATAAGTATTTAATCTCTTAAAACAAATAAGTTCCAGCATAAATCCTCAAGACAATGCATAAATACACATACACACACAAATACATATATAAACAAACACATATAAATACATGTAGAAATATATATCAAATCAAATATCCATTTTCAAGAAGTTTCTGTAGAATGTAATGGAGAAAAAGTCTGTAGAGTTTCACAGAAATCCTCGTAAAATGTGCAAATAGTAATAATACTGAATTTTTTGTGTGTGATTTTTTAAAATCATTCTTCAGAATCTTACTATAGACATTCAGCAACTTATTACATTCTACATGAAGGTCAACAAAAGAAGATGAAAGAAGTAATTTGTTGCTTGATTATTTTTATTTATTTTCTTTTTACATTTCTTTTTAAATTTTGAAAATATTTTAAGGAAAGATGTAAGACTTTCTTACAAATACATATCTGCTTTTTAATTCTCCACTGTAATGAGCTAATGACATTTGTGCTAGAATATATAGAATTGGTATTAAAATGAATACTTAAATTTAATCTCTAGCACTATTAAAGTCATAAATTTTAAGCAACACAAGAGGCTGGAACTGTCATGACTATAGCTGAGCAAATAATTGGATATATTAGTCATTAAATTGTTGTTTCAATAGATCTTTGAGTGAATCATTATGACATAATAATAATCCATGCTAATTCAATTTGTTTGCACTGTCAAGTGACTGTTTTTCAGACAAATCATTCATGTATGTGGATCATCCCAGCTTCAACTAAACTCGTAGTGCAGTTCAGGTATTTTCATGATTCCTTTTGGAGCTGCTGGTTCTCTGCTTTTAAGGCTTCAGAAGCCACAAATGCACTATTGCCAGCCATTAATTAATGAAATGAATGCATCTTCATTTGCTGCAAGGTAATTTAGGTACTGCCAAAGTGAAGAGAAGAGCTGCACCAGCTTCTGCAAGCACAAGCAAAACTGTTCAGATTTCAACACGGCTTTCCTGGTGCCAAAAGGACTGCTGCTCCTTAACACAGGTTTTAAAACACCTGGTATAAATGTCATCACTGTGAAACTTACCTGCTTTTGAAGAATACCCTTTAAAATATAGTAGAATCATGAAATCATAGAATCACAGGTCGGTCTGGGTTGGAAGGAGCCTTAAAGACCATCTCATTCCAACCCCCCGATGTGAGCAGGGACACCTTCCACTAGACGAGGTTGCTCAGAGCCCCATCCAACCTGGCCTTGAACACTTCAGGAATGAGGCATCTTTTGTTGTACTTTGTTTCTGTTTGGAAAATTGTAAAGGATATTTTTCAGGATGCAGTTTTGTGAAACACAAGCGTTGCATTACAAATAGAAATAGGGATAAGTTTCTAAGCATCTTATCTTCAAAAGCATTCTACCATCGTCTGTGTTAAGCTCATCACAAAAAGTGTGTGGGTAAACATGCTCTGCCTGAAAATAGCTATTGGTTTTAAACTAAAAATATTTTATTTCTGTTTTTCTAAGAGCAATTATTAATAAAGCAGCTTCCTATCCCCTTAAACAGGAGAGAAGAGAGAAAGCAGAAGTCAAAAGCAATGCAAAAACAACATTTACACTTTTTGAGCATGAAAAAATAAAAGGCCCCCTCTTTTACTGACTGTCTGTATTACAATTATGTTCACGATTGATATGTTAAATATGTTCACAGGCACTGTACAAGTAGCTATTATTTATAGAGTTTTGATCCTACAAAGTCATTATTTTATGCTTTATTGAAGATGCTTTACTTCAAAATTGTCTTATAAAACTTTTTTATGGACTCATAAAATAGCAGTAAAAACATTCCTCTCAGTATAACCTGCTAAACTGCAAAAGGTATTAAAATGAAAACAATTTTTAAGGTTTGAGTTGGATGCCATAGTGCAAAAAAATAAACAAACAAGAAAAAAATTATGTATAGGACTATGCTAGAACATTCTATGTTTCCAGGATATAAGGCACCCAAAGGTTAAACAACACTGCATATGTACTGTTCCTAACAATTTCAAGGAGATAATTCAAGACCTAATAACATAATTTAATATTCTCAAAGACATTACTAATCTCTTTTTCCTGTCTTATTACTTATTAACATTTCACAAAATAAATTATGCTCCATCTTTGCCCAGATTTGGGGTTGTCGTTTGACAGTGTAATTCCACCATTCTTCTTTTTTTTCTATTTCTTAAGAAAAAAAAAAACATATTTGCTGCCAAAGGATTTTCCTAATTCCTCCTTTTTCTTCATAAATCATTTCCTTACATTTCTGGGAATTACTATCAGTACAGGTTTACCTCTGAATAGGGACATTGATGATGATAGTAATAGCAAGAATAATGAGTAAAAGGCTAATGAGAGGAAGAATCACTTCTGAGAGAGTATTTCCCAGTTTGAAAATATTGTTCAGGTGTTGAACTAGTTTCATCTCTGGAATAAATTCTTCTTTTTCACTGTTATTACATCAGGGAGCTTTATCCCTGATGAGATATTTTTATGTCTTAGTTAATAAAGCTTCATGGCTCTCCTTTCAGGCATCTATAGTAACTTCTCCTTCCCACAGACATAAATCATCTCCAACTTTATCTCCCATTTATTTACATTGGCAGGAACACTTGTTTTGTAATTGTGCAGTGTCGCTTTAAATTTTGTATCATGGCTTTAAAGGAGCAGGCAGGAATGAAACCTTCAAATTCTGAGCATTAGATACAAAGTTGTTCCTATAAAGAACTTGCATTTTTTTTTCTTGGCTCTCCCATACTGCTTTTCTTAAGAACAGCAGATGAGGAGACAACAATGGGACAGAAAAGGGAGTGTTTGAGAGATTTATGTGTAATTTAAGACCACAGCCTCCGAAAGGACAGAGATGATGAAGGGATGGGAGTATCTTCCCTGTGAGAGGTTGAGAGAGCTGGAACTGATCAGCTTGGAGGAGAGAAGGCTCAAGGGACCTTATCAATACCTAATGGAGCAAAGAAGACAGACCCAGATTCTTCTGGTTGGTGCCCAGTGACAGGCCAAGAGGCAAGGGGCACAAACTGAAATCCAGGAAGTTCCTTCTGTGCGTATGAAAAATCTGTCCTGCTGTGAGGGTGATCAAACAGTGGCACAGATTTTGGGTTGGTAGGGTCTCCATCCTTGGAGATATTCAAAACCCAGCTGGACAAAGTCCTCAGCAATCTACTCTAGCTGACTCTGCTTGAGCAAGAGATTGGACTAGACAACCTCCAGAGGTGCCCACAACCTCAGCTACTCTGTGATTCTGACATTCCATGGAAGAAAACACTACCCAGGCCACAAAATATTTTGCAGAGGTGCCCCCATGGACCTTTTGGCTTTATCAGTTCTCAGTGCTGATGGGATGGGAGCAGGTGTGGAAGTCTCTTTTCTTCCCTGATTGTGGCTTCTTGGCTGGTTCCCCCCAGAGATAAGTAACTGAATCTCCATCCTGAAAGTTCTTATGCCTGTGATAAACAGAGGAGACATTCCCTTAAAACCAGCAATGCTACTGATGTGGTTAGAGCTTAAACATACACAAAACATGTCTGGAAGGTAAGATCTCTAAACAGCTTTTTCTTTGAGTCTTGTCGGTGCTTTTGGTGGTAGAAGCTCTTGACCACTGGAATGCACAAATTTCCATCTTATTTCACTGCTCAGCAGCCATCAGATGACGATAGCACCACCACTCTGGGGAATCCAGCATCACTGCAAGCTTTTATAACTTCAGCTCTTTCAAAGATTTGAGTTTCAGGCCAGCTATAAATCTCCAATCAAACAATCACCATCAGGTGCTGAAGAAACGGGAGAAGGTTTCAAAGGCTCTTTGGTGCAGGGGCATCCGGCACACTGAAAGGAAAGGAGAATGTAGAAAAGCTCTGGACTTCCTGTCATTATTTTAAAAAGCCCTTCAAGTGTCAAGCACGAGAGAAGTAAGGTATTGTAACAGCCAGCACTCCCACCTCCCAGGGGAAAGAATACTTCAGTGCTTCATTACATCTCCAGATATACCATTAGCTGAGCCCCCACTAAAATACCTGCCATTCTTAATTTAGTCCTTCAAGCAATCAAAATTGAAAATGATGGAAAAGATTCTTTTTTTTTTTTTAAAGGAGAAAAACAAAAGAGTCCATTCATCTATAAAATTATTGATTGCTTCATTCTGATTATTAAATAAAGAGTAACATAAAACATTGCAATTGTATGTTAAATTTTTTTGGGGCTTCATTATAAATGAACTTCCATGAGAGCATCAGATGATTTCATGATCACCAGGTGCATAAGCAGTGGCTGGAAGCAGTTAACACATCCTACTTATTGCAGCATTTCAGTACCTTCAGGTACCTCAAATAGGAACTGGATCTGATATTTCATATACCTTAGATATTCTTATCTCAACTACTGAGCTATGTCATCAAGGAAGTAAAATATAACCTAAGGAAATTCTGTAGAATGTCAGTCTGGGAACAAGGAAGACTTCTCCCATCATGGTCATTTGAGTGGTAGTAGCTCCTCTTAAATACTACTCGTAGGTTTAGTTTCATTTTGGGTAGCAGGAAAAGCTAGATTGCAGGCTTTTTCAATATACCATAAAAGCTGTGTGCTAAAAAAAATAGGTTTGGTGTACTAGCCAAAGTCAGCTAATAAATTATGGGCAAAACTAAATATAGTGCCCAAATGCAACCCGTTTTAGTTGCTGGCTCACAAAGGAAGGCTGGCTGGAGGCGTGCAGAATTCCCCTTATCAGACCACTGAATCACCCTTGGTCTTGAGTGTCACCTGTGGGGAAGATTTAGACAGAATAAAGACAGTGCAGTCAGTATTTAACCCATTTAGCTTTTCATGCAGATGGATAAAAATATCCCATTATTATGCCACTTCTCTTAATCGTCATCGTATCTTATCACTTCAGAACTTGTGGAAGATCAACTAAAAGGATGAAAGGACTTTTAACTGGCTTTCTTTAAACTAAAGATTCATTCTTCACAGAAAATGAATAATGTGCAAGAAGAATAATACCAATTACCAACACAAATATGTTTTATTTTTCCCGTACAGTTGCAAGCTCTAGCAGAATTTCTTGCATGAAAAAATATGTCAGTTTAAGTTCCAGAACAAGAGAAAAATTACTCATTTGGTCCATCTCCTTCAGAGATCACTGCTCTCCTGTTGTAAGGGATTTTCAGAAGCAGAAACGAATGTGAGGCTGCAACTAAGCCAGTAAACCCTCCCTGAATAGGAAGAAGTCATTAGCTGCTATTTGAGAATTTAAACAACCCATCAGCTAAGTTGCTTTATTTGCACTTTTTCAGCTTTCCTTCAGCCATTTGCTGCTAACAATCCTGTAAATGCTTGGCGTATGTTTGCCACTTTTTAAAAAATTTTATTTTTAAGAAACTCCTCCACTGAAATGTTGTTCTTTGATGGTTTATGAATTATTCATTTGTTAAATTGTACACCTGTATTTAACTGCAAATCCCAAATTAATTGGAAAAGCTCCACAACGGTGCTTCTTTTTCTGCTGTGCTGCTTAGCAGTGATGATAAACTAACTCAAAAGCTCCTTTAAAAGGATCATGACCTGCTTCCAATATTAAAAAAAAAAAAAAAAGGAGTAAAAGAAAAGCAGCCTGATAGCTGTATGACACTAAGAGTCAAGCCACTGTTAAACAGAATTAAAATCATGGACTCCAGTTCTCCAGGCAATTACACACATGTTTTACTTTAAACATGCCAGTAGTGCTATTGACTTGCATCACTTAGAGGTACTGAAATACTGTACACATGCTTGAGAGAAATTCTTACTGAGCTTTTTCCTTAAAAACGTGTTCACCCACTTCTACTGACACTCACGGATCAAAATCTGGACAATTAAGGATGGGAGGCATTGCTAAAAATCCTCACTGCCAGCTGAAAACAGGGAACACCTACTGCAAAACTTAAATTCTGTTACAGTAGACAGGAGCGTCTTCTTTCAAAATGAGCTTTTCTGACCAGAAGGCTACAGAGATGAGTAAAGAATATCCCAGACTTTTTGCTCCACATGCACTTTCTATTATTTATGATCCTAATTCATTGTGATCTTGCATGTTAATGCAAGGGTATTACTTTCTCTGTGTATAATAGAATCATAAATATTTGTATATAAATTTATATGTGTTAGACATCTTGTAGGTAGAGACTTAAACTTTCTTAGGTCAAAATGGCACACACGTGTCCTTCTCCATTTTTTTTTTCCAAGGTAATGTGAAAATATTGGGCAATTTAACTGACTGAAACAATCACAATCACGTCTGATTGAGTGGTTGCCGGCCTCTTCATGTGGAAATAAAAGCTTTTGTTAAAGTATAGATGAATTACTTCACTTAAACCCTGGGGAAAAAAAAAAGAGGATATTTTGGCTGTGCATTTGTTCATTAGATCCAGATGTACATTATTAACTGTCCATAGTTGGTTTTACTAATAAATCATGGCTGAAGGATTTTGTTTTGCAAGATGGCGAGAGAAGAGTGCTCTTGTTTGTTTTGTTGTTGTTGTTGTTGATGTTGTTGTTGTTTATCACAGTTGATTGTTTAGTTTTGTTTTGTTTTGTTTTGTTTTCCATTTAGGACCTCCTGACAACAATGGTACAATATTCCAGCAGCTTTCAGCAGAGAAGTGTGAGTTGTACTGAGAGCCATACAGAACAGAATGTGCAGACCTTTGTGCAAGGGAGGACTAAAAATAGACAAAAACCAATTCCATACATGGTTCAGCTGTTTTGTTAACACCTACCTAGCAACTGAGACAAAGATGTACATATGTGTGTTCTTCAATGCACATGCATAAGCAGCAGTTTTCCAGCCTGCCTGCAGCTGCATTTAGTAGGAAACCCAAATGTCATCAACTCCTCACTCTTATCCCCTATGCATCTCCTATGCAAGATGAGCCTTTCTATAATTTTGCATTTTTCCTAGCTTTCCTTTAAAGGGAACTCACCTATCCTGCTGTCCCACATAAACCCCAAACAGCATCAGCTATGTTGTCTGAGACATTTGACCGTGGAAATACACACTCCTCATTTCTAAATATGTTAAAGATGTAAGGAACACTTATCTCCTGCAAAGTGCTTAACTGACTGTTTCAGGGAATCTGCAGTCCTACNTTGTTGTTTATCACAGTTGATTGTTTAGTTTTGTTTTGTTTTGTTTTGTTTTGTTTTCCATTTAGGACCTCCTGACAACAATGGTACAATATTCCAGCAGCTTTCAGCAGAGAAGTGTGAGTTGTACTGAGAGCCATACAGAACAGAATGTGCAGACCTTTGTGCAAGGGAGGACTAAAAATAGACAAAAACCAATTCCATACATGGTTCAGCTGTTTTGTTAACACCTACCTAGCAACTGAGACAAAGATGTACATATGTGTGTTCTTCAATGCACATGCATAAGCAGCAGTTTTCCAGCCTGCCTGCAGCTGCATTTAGTAGGAAACCCAAATGTCATCAACTCCTCACTCTTATCCCCTATGCATCTCCTATGCAAGATGAGCCTTTCTATAATTTTGCATTTTTCCTAGCTTTCCTTTAAAGGGAACTCACCTATCCTGCTGTCCCACATAAACCCCAAACAGCATCAGCTATGTTGTCTGAGACATTTGACCGTGGAAATACACACTCCTCATTTCTAAATATGTTAAAGATGTAAGGAACACTTATCTCCTGCAAAGTGCTTATTTCTATTTCAGGGAATTTGCAGTCCTATTGATAGCAAGAGAGAAGGCTTTGTGACATCTGGCAGAACTGGACTTTATGTCATTCTATTGTAACATATCTTGTCTTTTCAATGATAAACTTTCTCAGAGGGTGGAGTGGGTTTCTCACAGAGAAACACACACACAAAGCCTCTTATGTTTACAGCATTTTTTACATGTATAGAAACGTTCCACAAACATCATGTGGTTATACAGCGTATTTCTACCCAAGTTTATTAAATAAAACCTGACATTTGAGATGCTTAGAAGGTATTATTCCTATTTTGAAACAGACAACAGTGATTTTTCCTAATATACACAATTTTTATGACAACCAGTTGTGCTCTAACTGAATTATTTTCCAGAGCTAAAGTCATAATTTTATTGAAACCTCCTCCTCTCCTGGAAACATACTTTTTCTGAACATTTTGTGATGCATTTACAGCTTTGGAGGTATTTATCTTCCTTCTCTTTGATTGCCCTTTCAGACAGACTGTCAGTTTTTTGCTCTCTTGCCTCTGTTATACCAGCACCAGAAATTAATAGGCCACTTAATGAACATGATATATATGGAAGACAATGACCATGACAACAGTTTCTACTGCCCTGCATTTCTCACCTCCCAAGATTCTTCCCTCACACATGCTGTGTAAAGACTGGGAGTATGGAAGCAAAATCTGAGCAAGGGTGTTTTATTTCCCATTTTCCTTTATGGAAGGCCTTTCTACTTGGACACAAGTAATTCCATAGCATTAAAGTGATTTTTCCCAGCAGCATTTGGCTGCATTGCTGCCAAGACATAATCTGAAGCTCTGCTTCTAGAGCTGAAATTTGTCCTCATAATCATGAGTAAAATCTAAGCAACATCAGTAGAGCTGAAGACCTGTATGTCCTGTGTAGATCCTGGATGTCCTTGCTTGAATCAGCCATGCCATGCTCACACTTGAAAAAGCCAAAACCTGCCAGCACGCGGAGTGCTTCATGTATAGAACAGCTGAGGTTTCCCTGTTGGTGAGAAAAATGAGTTTTCAGCAACAGTGGTTCATGTTCCATCATTTTTAACGAGAAACATTAAAACTAAAGAGAACCTAAGAGGATAGAGCTGCTTTAGACAGAATTTAGAAGCTTTGGTATGGCATAAATTATGGCACATTCAAGTAGTCCAAAGATTGAAGCTTTAATCCAGAATTGCCGAAGGACCTGGCCTCACTCCTCTCTGTGTCTTTCCTGACAGGATGATGAACTTCTAAGGAGAAAGAACTGTCCTGAAGGCAGCCTTACAAAAGCCAAATCTTCCCAGAGAGTCCTCTCATGACTTTTGCACTACCACTTTTACAAAACCCATCATGCTGGGGATCGACAGTAAGCAAAGAGCAAAGTCTTTGCACACAAGCAGCTGTGAGAGAAGGGGAGCTGAGCTGGTTAAACTACAAGTACAACTTGCAGAAAGTGAGCAGTGTGAATGCAGCCTGCATTTTTATTAGGAAAAAAAAAAGCAAAACCCCACAAAACTCAAAAAACGTTATTGTAATCCAGGTCCATGGGAAATTAAACATATTGCAAAAATAAAAGAGTCTGCTTTGCGTAAGTTGGCTAAGGATGGAGATAATAATAATACAGAGATATTTTCTGATGGAAAATTCTTCAGTTTTATCTTTTCCTGAACTCTTTGATTGCAACAGTAAAAAGAAATAAAAGTAAGTAAGTATATCCACTCACTGAGATAATTTGAAAACTATTTTTTCCTCAGAAGTAAAACATCCTTCTAGTATGCATTTGCAGCCCTGTATTTTAGGACTGCTTCACTGTCTTTTCTATAAATAACAGGTGCTGACTACTCCTGCAGCTTGTGTCAAGGACTCAGATAGGTATAGCCATTAACAGTTTCCCAGGTTGTTCAGGAAGCATGGTTGATATGCCAAACAAGAGTTATCGGTTTCACGCTGTAGAAATAAAAACATGTAGGCAGGGCAAAGAAAAGTGAGACTTGCCAGATATCATGTTTGACCCCCAACCCCTTTTTTCAGGGCTTTTGACATGTCACTCTTTATCACCCTACTTCATGCAGCAAGGAAACATATTTACAGCCTCGTGACCCTTTGCATCATGTCTCTAAGTACAACATATAAATTTATGTGCATACCAGGAATCCCTGTGCCTCTAGTGAAATCCGCACAGAACTTTCCGTGCCCATATTCCATCACATTTTTACATGAGCATATGGCTTTTAGAACAGATCCTGCTCATAATTTTGGGCCCTCCTCCTTCTGTGATCCAGCCATCAGATGGATTTTTCATTAATAGGGCCCTAAGACTTTACACTTGACTTTGGAAAAAGAGCAGGCACCAGTGCCAAGTTTTGAACTGTGCAGTCACTGCATGCAGTTTGTTGTGTTACACACACTCAAATACATAATTCTGGGAGAAACCAGTGCCCAGATCCAAAACTGGGCCTCTGTGGGCAGCAGGCTTTACTGTGCATGTGGCAGCACCAGGCCTGGACACGTTGCTGTGGATAATTGATGGCTCAGGGCTGATCTGTCAGTGTGCTGAAAGTGGAAATCCTGGGGCATTTCTTCACCCAAATAAGTAGTGGGTTATGATGCACTCATGCCTTGGCAGAGTGCCTTAGTTTTAGTCATTTAGGAGAAAAAACCCTTCCTTTTTGTCTAAGGTTTCATTCAGCTGCCTTCTAGCTCCCTTTATGGTAACATATTCTTACCCATCAATGCCCAGCCTTAGTAGAAAGGCACATTTCTGTATCAGAATTTAATTTCAAATAGACCTTCATTTGCTGTAATTCAAAGATACCAGCAAAACGGGGAATAGTGCCAAGTGACTATGGCTAACACCTTGAAATGTTATTAAACCTTCAATCACAGGATCTTTGGACCTCATTAGGAACATCAATGAAGTTTATGACTGAGTGCATCACGTGCTCATGAAGCACCGATGGTCATCTTTACCATCAAGTAGGTACTGATACACCTCTGTGGAAACCCTGCCCTCTATAGTTTCACAGTAACAGTTAAGTTTTCTAACAGAAGAAACTCGAAATATGGAGAGTTAAGAAACAGACAGGAAATCCTTTGGAACAGCCAAGATAATTCCTACCGTGCAGTTACCTTGCATTTCTTTGCTTAATACTAAACTGTTTTTTATAAATGAATTTTACTTGAATAGAGTTAAAAAGCTTTCTCTAGGGTTGATATACTGCTTATCTTAGAGGCAGGTCTGTGCAGTGCCCGAGACGTGGGACAACATAAGATAAATAAACACATTGATGATTAACTAGGAGGATGGTCTATACCTCCTATTAGGTACCTGGTAGAGCTGTGCCTGGGGTTTGTGTCGGAACTGGCCATCCTTCTGCAATTATTTTCTGACAAAACCATTCAAACAAAACCTTCTCTCCTCTACATTTCAAAAAACGGGCTGAACTGCCACCCACCAAAGCTGAAAATGTCAGATCATAAAAGGTTTGGGCATTACACATTAAAACTTGCACCAACCTGTCAGTGCTTTGAAAAGCAGCCCCAGAGGGACCATTCCCAGAAGTGAGAGAGTCAGCATCCTGAATGTCCTTGGAGATGGTGGAGAGCCAACCAATGCTAACTGTGTTGATGGTTTATTTCATGTACACTCCAGAACTTGCCGGCAGCAAGGCCAAAACTGCTGATTTATTTAATCCAACCTTTATTATCTGTTTATCATTACAAGCAGTTACAAGATATGCATCATTGCAGCATCTGGACACACTTTGCAATTACATGGACTGGAACTGCATCCACTGGCACTGTTAATATTGCTAAGAATTTGTTGTATTCCCACATTGCTTCTATTGTCTTGTACACAGTCTGAAACCACTGCAAAGACAGGCTTTGTCACAGGGAACCTAAAGTATGGACAAGCACATTTTTCCAAGTGGTACAACAAGGCATTGTGGAGTTTAGCCCTAGTTTTTTTCAGACTTTTAGCATTAATAAAAGCACAATTCAAACTAATGAATTTACTCTGTGAAGACCAAGGTCAGTGATAGAATCAGCCTTTGCATAAAGCTGAGAATGGAACAATTTTTTTAATACTTACACAGCACTGATTCCCCAAACAAAACCATACATCAGGTATCAGGAATATCTGTCTGTAATGTATATTCTTTTAGAGTAGGCACATCTTGATATATGCAACTAATGGATATTCACTTTACCTCCAGGAATTGTAGTTTATGTTTCCGAGTAACTCCTAAGTTACACATATTCTGAAAACTATGAAATAATACTGCCTGCAGCCATGGCAGTGTGGAGCTCTGAAATCAAATGTCCACTGTTCCTAGCTCACTATGATCTAATTTCATTATTTTATTGAAAACTTACATCAGGACTTCTAGTATTTCCCAGTGAATACGGTGGATTCTCTGCGTGAAGCATTTCAGAGAGCTGGTATGGCTGATGCAGGCTGGGAAGGCAAAGCCAAGATGCTGTTCTGTGGTAGAAAGAGAAGTAAAAGAGAAGTGACCCACTGTCAGATTTAAGATTTCAAGGCCGAAGTTAGGCAGCAGAGGTGAGGTAAAGTCTTTCTGAACATATTTTAAAACTTCTGTTAAGTGAACAGTTTTATTAGATTTCATTGTTTCATGGTGTGTGATGTCACTAGAAATTTCGGATGTGAGCATAAACTGATTCCTTCAAATTTCGAGAATAACTTTTTCCTTATGCATTAGCTATTTTTAACTGGATATCATCCTGGACTACACACATTTGGACATTCTTACATCCCAGCAAAGCATTTGTACATTGCAATTTTAGAACCTCACATACAGCAGGATTTCACTGCTAAGGTTCACTTGCTGTCCTCAGAAAGCAGTTAAATGTGTTTCCTTTAAATATATTGGTATTTCTCACAATTCCCTTTAAGCCAAAACAAATAGTATCTTTAGATTAAAAAGCAAAACAAAATCCAAACCTGCTGTGGTTTTTCTTAACTCACAAGAATCTAAAATAAGGATAGTGGAATTAAGCCAATCCATAGGATCTGCTTTTGTCCTGTAAATTTTCCAGTTAATATCATGAATTGCAAATGGAAAGCTGATACTGGAGGCTGAACATCCTGAAAGAGACAACTAGCACTAAAGTGGAAAAGACAGGAATTATCTGCAAAAAGACTGTCTCCAGATTTCCAGGAGTCTGTTCACAAGGAACAAAAGTCTTGAAAGCAAGTGAATGGGATCAGCCTGAGTCTCTGTGGATATCCAACAGGGCTGGTGTGTCCACCATAGGTTAACTGTGCCTATGTTAACCTATGGTTAGTTCTTCTGAGCCCTGGCATCCAGGCATCCCTCACTGCCAGTAAAGGCTCCTGTTGCAACTTGGATTACATCAAAAGGTCCAGAGTAGGTCCCACCACTGACCTTTCCAGCTCTTAAGCTGCATTTCTCCTGACTCCATACTATTAGCTCAGATACTAATGATGCACAGAAGTGAATCCGTGCCCCAAGATTCCTCTAATCCTTTACACTGGGCTGTGATAAATTGAAAAATAAAGCAATTAAAAAATAGAGATTTGGGGTTGCTTCTTCTGTTAGGTGCAGAAGAAGATCCCATTTATTTCCTACGGAAAACAAATTCCTAAACATCTGTAGAAATGTGTGGAGAGATGGATTATCATTAATTGCACTACTTGTTTGCTATAGGGCCTGAGTTTTTGACTTGCTTTTAAAAATAGTAACAAAGAGCTGTTTTTTTCCTTATTTTCATTGTCACTTGATTCATAGGAAATAATTTACAAAGAAGGTGAGATGATTGTCCCTTTTAGTACAGCTCTTTTCTCATGCCAGACACATGCAGCTGAACCTCTTCAAACTCTGCTCAAGAAAAAAAGGACGTGCATCAGTTATATAAAACTGATACCCACAACAGAAAATCTCATGTGTGCTTAGGACAAATCCTGTCAGTAGTGTCTACCTGAGAATAACAGCAAGAAAAGTGGAAATGGATGTGAAAAGTCCAAGAGTTTACATCACATAACAACGACAGATACACAGGTACTCACACACAAACATTTACGACCACATGAGACTTTCAAAGTCGCAGTTAAACAAGCATTATTTTGCATAACCTAAGCAAAATTTCTGGATGCATTCTGCTTTCCAGAAATCCAGCTGACTCTGGTATTTTGTTAGTGGGTAGTGACTGCAAGCAGGGGATTTGAATAAATATTTATTTTTGTACAACTGTGTCGTCTGCTGGATGTTTCATTATTTTTCTGGCAAAAGGACCGATTAAATGGAAAGAGTAAAATGCATGAATGAATGTACGACCTGCCACTGTTTTGTTTTCCTCATGGTGAAAAAACAAGGCAGTGACACAGAAATCCTCACCCACATCATGTCAATGTCCTACATTGGTCTTACTGTTGCCAGTATGTCCCCAGTGTTAGCATTTTCCTGAAAAATGGACTAAGCTGAAATAGCTCATTTCATATTTACATTTTTATAATTTTTTTTTTATAATTGCAATCCTTTCTCATAAAATGTACTCTAAGAATTGTTTGTGTTGTTTATTAAAGCCATGTTTTGCTTACAGCATTTTGCAAGGGTTCAGATTACACAGTGCACTCTCTGCTCCTTTTTAAGGAGGTGGTGTAATTTGGGGAAGCAACGTAGGCCCCATTTGAAGCCGGGGTTGCTATGGCAAATTCACGTTTTGATTCAATGGTATTGTAAATAACAACATGGAATTTTGTGCAAATAGCTAGAATGAAGGTTAAACAAACCTCTCAAATACCCTGAACTTGGGGTTTTTTTTCTGTCAAGCCTCACAGTTCCTGAGACCTCTTCCTGTACAGGATCCATGTGCATTTTTAGCTACATTTTCATGCTGTTGGTTGTTCTGAACGTCTTGGCTCATGGACAGTTTCTGGATAAACTGCACAGGAAGATTCTTTGGCCTTGCTGGAGATGAGTTTTATGAAGAGGCAGGTCCCAGACACCATCCAAAGCAGCTGAATACTTTCAGGTACTACCTAATATCTGAGTACATAGTCAGCTCTCCCTGATACATGATATAAATGAGTGCTGTGGGGTAGAAGAAAACTCTCCAAACTCCATCAGCTCCAGTAAAACCTGAGCTGCTATCATCACAGCCAGCCTGACTCATCTCTCTATGGATTTATCAGTCTGGACAAGCACATGGCTCTTGGTCTTGCCCCCAGTCTGATGTAACACTGGAGGGGTCTTTGTCTTCCAAACTGAGAGGAGACTTGTGGTGTTTAAAAAACAATTAGCAAGAACAAAAGACATATCCAAGGGCATTCACTTATTTGCTCTTCTTGTACTAGAGGTCAGCTTGTTTCAACACACTTATTTTCTTTGTCTCTTTGTCAATATTTAGCACACATCAGAGAGAGCAATGATGGTTTGCAGAGAGTGTTGTATCTAAAGAATAATGAAAAGAGGTGTATTGTTTCAGAGGAAACATAAATATACTCTGAAGAAAGAGCAGATCATACTAATCACTCTTGCCCTGCCTGCAAGGTAGAAGAGGAGAGGGCAAAAATTTGACTGTGAAAAAATTTGGCTCCTGGTGTTCACTGCATTTACCCCTGTGGGATTTTATGCTCCTTATGAATTGTTGCTTTTTTATTTAACAGCTGAAACGTAGACAGGGAGGAATATTTTTTTATAAAACACAAAGGTATCAAGTTACCAGCATATTATAGGAATAAAACTGGCAAATCAAACATAAGCAAAAATGATTCTAAATTAGCAGAAAAAAATGAATTAGCTTATCTAATTTATCTAATTTCCAAAGCTAAGGTCACTTCATGCCCTTCTGCGCAGCAGAAGATTGAGACTGAGGGGCTCTTTTCAGGAGGCAATGCCAGGAACCACTAGGCTACACTCTGCTCTGTCTGCTTCTCCCTCTGTCTCACTTTTTCTCTGTCTTTTGGGTTCCTATTCCCAGCAGAGACCCAGAACTGCAGGGGCTTTTTCATCACAAGAGCAGCCTCCCGGGGAAAGCCAGGGGGGATGAGCTGGAGGCAAGGCTTGACCCCTCACCTCCTCCCATCTGGCCCCATCTGAGCTTGCCCTGAGATCCTGCTCCTTCACAGAGGTTTCCCAGGACAAATAAACAAGGCAGATATTGGCAACAGAGCTGCAGAGATGGTGGTAGCTCAGAATTTCTGTCTTTTGGGAATGATGCTATTTTTAGAACTGTGTTTAAGGTGTGTCAGTATTAAACATTATATTTAACTTCCATACATCTTCATTAATGTTTTGAAAGTTGTATTTCTAGATGAATGAAATGTTAAATCAAAATTAAGTTATCGTTATATTGTCTTCCTACAGTTCTCATTTTGTCTCATATTTTACTCTGTCACAGCTAGCTTGTATCATCTATGGGAATAAAATATAAAACACATGTTTTTTCAAATAATTGTAATTATTGTAGTAGATTGAATTAATTCAAATAATTTCAGATATCATGTGGCATGTGACTTAGAATACCATAATTATAACTTCTCTATCTTGTTTTTTTTAATCAAATTGCAGTAACAGTACTACTTAATGCAAACTGAAATATGAGTTATTTTCAGCCCTTGTTGCAATAGTTTAAAAATGAAGAAAATAAACAAAATAAGAAAACCAAATTATCATAATGTAGTCAATTTTCACAGTACAGATTGCCCTTCAGTCTGGTTTTCCTCCTTATCTCTTCCCAGAAACTCCTGTAGTCCTTCTGGTGTTTGGTTTTTTTTGCTGTCGTTCCCAACTGCCAAACAACACAACATCGGTTATACTGGGGGTGTTTCCCCAACAAAAATTACAAATCACTACTTCCCCTCTCCCACCTGCCCTGTGCTTCTGACAACACTGATTTACACAAGGAAAGGAGGAAAACTGTATCTGAGGAAAACTGTCTCTGATCTGAGCATCGCCTCAAGAAAAGAGAATAAAATGCTGGGTCTTTGCCAGCTCTACTCTCTTGGAGCAACCCTCGCTATGAAAGCTCACACCACTATTATTGCTGCAAAAAAAGTTTCTCTTCCTAACATTGTCAAGACCTTTTCTCAAATCTTACCAATTCCAGGCCAGCTGCCTTTTCTCTACCAACAGTGGGTTTTAAATCTGTGCAGGTCTGACCACCTGCAGAAGCCACTAGCTGCTGAAGTCGGGAAAAATAACAACAAGTAGACTACATTTCCCATGATTTAATTCCAAAAATCTTGCACATGTGCTTAATTTAAAGTGTGTGTGCATTCTCAGTGGGATCAATGGGAATACGCAGATGACTAAAGGTAAGCAGATGTGTAACCTGTGGGATCCGGGTCTGAAATTAAGACAAGCTTCAAGAAGTGAGAGCTGCAACAGAAGGGGAAATCAAAGATGACAGGAGCAATAAACAGCAATAATATCGTGGAGTCAACCTAAGATGTGTATATCATGACCATCATTACATTGTATTTCAAATTTAAAAAACAAAAGTGACACAGAATTCCAAATCAAACATCATTTTCTCTTCTTAGAGGGGGATACCTAGAGGCACAGGGGCTAGTCATCAGGATGGAGTCAAATGAGGAGAAAGCAGGTTTTTAAAAAGATAACCCCTCAAATATCATGCTCACTATAAAATATTAAAAGAAAAAACCCCTTCAAAATGTTAGAGACCTGCAGCTTCATAACAAAGGTGTTATGAAAGTAAAGAGCAATTGTGTGAGAGATGAGCAAGAAATCAAGAAGAGGTGAATTTGAATTTGCCTTTTGAAACTGAGGATGAGCAGCAAGCTCCTCAAGTGCTGCTCATGATGAGCCAGTGCGAGGATTCAGTGGAGAGGTGACTTTAACCACAGTGGTGAGGAAGGAAGATCACCTATGGCAGCTGTATCTGAATGAGCATCAGAGAAGGTAGAGAAGAGGAGGGGACCATTGTCAAAGCCAGATCCAGAAAGGGCATGGGTGAATGCCTCAGCTCTCTCAGCCGAGAGAAGTATCACACTCAAGAGTACTTAAAAACAAATACAGCAGTGTATGACTGAGGATGAATATAACAAGTAATCACCAAAATCTTTTCTGTCATATTCACTTATTTGAAAATTCTTCCTCACCATTCATCTACTTTGCAGTTTCAATCAACACATAATATATTATCTGAAGGGAAGATTAAAAAAAAAAGAAAACAAGAACTGAAAATGTCATTACAGTATACCCTGATCCACAGCTTCATTTTGGATGATGATACTGGCCTGAGTGTTTTATATAAACATTCCTGGTACCATGCTGGTGTTTCAGAGCTGATGCTGTACCTCCTGTTGATTTCTTTACAACAAGTACTCCTCCTCTCAAATGTCCAGTCTCCATACCTCTCTGGAGTCAGCTGTTTGTTATTACACACATATTCAACACCCAAGCATTTAGCAGGAAGTAAACACTTGGGTGTCAATATTCATTCTAATAATATTCTAATGATACGAATTGTATCTTTGACATTAAGCACCTGTTTAAAGTTATTTTTCTGATTGAGCACCTATGCTCTCAGGATTAAGATAGTGAGAATGACAGATGACCTCTAAAGACCATGGGGTGACTGGTCTGTGGGTGGTATCTGCGGGTGGTCTGGAAGGGGAAGGAGATAGGAGCTCAGAAAGATTTTCAAAGGAAAAACACTTAAAAGAGAATTTCTCAGCTCAAATTTATGATGTACATTACCTGTGTCTTGAAAGTTTTATGCTGACAGAGTCAGGGTGATTTCTCATGTCTGGCACTCTGTGGGAGCTCTCAGTACAACTTAGAATGGGGCTTTTGCTTAAATATTCATTTTGACACTCACTCCAGCGCAGAGATGGAGCTGAGTCACAGCTTTTGGAGTCACAGCCACATCAGAAAATCCCTACAGTCTGAGGGCACTTGGACCGATAGTTTTGGCTCAAATCATCGCTGAACTTCTTGTAAACAACTTGGCATTCTTCCTATTTGTACATACTCAGTGAATGATGTGAACTAGGAAAGAAAATAAGTATGCTAAAATAATCCTTTCCCCCCTGTCATGCATATGAATGAATCTGAGTCTGTCAGAAAGGCAGATATCTGCCAGTACCAGCAGGGAGGTTATTATCTTTGCATATGTTGTTTCCTAAGAAAATCCCCGTTAAGGACCATTGTGGTGATATGCAGAATTGTGTTGGGATGCATTTGCCCTCTATCCATTGGCATCCATCTGACTTTTTAATTTCCTGGGTCTCTAAACCCTTCCTAGGGGAACAGCATGACACCCCTAAAGAGATTACCTTGAACTGCATTCCATGTCATCAGCACAGGACTGTATTCATCTCAGAACAATACTGCCAAGCAGTTCCCAAATCAGTGCACCCACATGAGCAGGACCCACATGATGAGGTTGCTGCTGATAGCAAAATTAACCAAAGCTGGAGGACTCAGGACTGTGCTTTCCATCTGCCTGTTTTATGTCCCTGGGTTGCCTCTGTCTTCCCTTTTTACAGACCTCCACCTGAAAAAAGGGCAAGAAAAACAAAAAGGAGTCATGAACTATGTGTTTTCCAAACTGCCTTATGTCTTAAACTTATCAGAGGATAGTAAATGGCCAGCAGGTGAGAGAGAGGGAGGGAGAGAGTCAGCATCATGTATTTGTGTCTGTGCCTGTTTGGTCACATCTGTTCCCAAACTCCTGCACAAACCACAAGCAACTGCTGAAGGCTAGAGGAGGGGCAGCACGAAATTAAGGCACATGAAATCAAGATCAGTCCTTAATATGGGACAGAGCAGAAGAATACACCAAAACACAGCTTGAAAAAAGAATTTTAAAAAAAGTCTATCATGGCAACATATTTTTTTTAAGAAAAAACAGGATCCCAAAATAAAAAACCACGCCATTGGTGGTCACTAGTGCTGTGCTTAAGCTGTCATCTGTTGAATCTGGCAGTCTGCACGTCTTTCAACAGATAAATGCCTTTACCAGAACCCTCCGGACAAGGAGAATGTACAGCGCACACATTTAAACCAGACTGCTAGGGCTGAGGGAAACTCTGTTGGTGGCCACAGACACCGAAGAATCAGGTATAGGAAACTCTGAGTAAAGCAGATGAATGCTCAGAGGGAAAAATAATGAGA
Source organism: Aleadryas rufinucha (assembly GCA_013397815.1). Lineage (NCBI taxonomy): Eukaryota > Metazoa > Chordata > Aves > Passeriformes > Aleadryas > Aleadryas rufinucha. The sequence goes on along the minus strand of VZTH01008339.1, from coordinate 76,766 downwards.
AGCAAACCTTTTTTCCCCCTGCTTCTTATCCCACATTTCGGTAATCCAGACTAATTGCACAGTAATGCAGCCACTCATAAATCTAAGAATACACACGGATTACGTCTGTGTGGCTAAACTGGAAGTGGTCTTTCCTTTCAGGTAGCCACAGAGCCATACAATCTGCTTTGGGAAAGAAGGACATATTTTATCTTCTCTCATCCCAGTTGCTCTAAGGAACCACATACTGCCTACTCTGCAACCTATTAAACATGCCACAGCAAAGTGTTTTCCACTCCGTGCCATGTGGGAGTCTCAGCAAAGCAAAAAAAGCGGGATCTTTTTGCAGATTATTACATGGCCTCAGAAATCCTGAGCCTGTGCAAACATTAAAAAATACTCATAATATTTGAACTGGAAAACACTCTCATTTGCTGTAAGGCCTGAGGATTTCTTAAAAAAATAGAGGATCTTCTTTTCCAGTCATCCCCTCAAATGTGAAGTGGGATAATGAAGAAGAATTCTAAACAATTTTATTGTAGCATGTTTTCATAGGCTATTTACAGCCCTTTCAGTTTATTCATTTATGTACATTTTGTCTCAGTTTTCAAATGAAACCAAAGCTTTCCTGGGGGGTAGCTTCATCCAAGTTTTGTCTTCTGCTCCATTGTTCTTCAACGTACTCCATGGAAACAGGCATATTGCTGGAATCTCCTCCATTCACATCAGCACTGGCACAAAGTTTTGAGGGCAGCAATTATTCCTGGGGCTTTTAAAGGGTGTTTCTGGGACAGTGCAGGCCCTGACACTCCAGCAGGAATGCTGAGTTCTGGAACAAACCCACCATGTGTGCTGTTCTCTGAAGATGCTTCTGTGTGATGCAATACAGCTTGAACACCCTCTTTCAAGCAGGGCATCTGCTGCCATCCCTGTGCCAATGCTCTTTGAGTATGTGATCCAGATTTATTACTTAAGTCTGGCTCCTTTTCTTCCCCTCTCCCCAGCCCACGACTGGGATTAGCATTTCCTATGTTATCTGTTGTGTACACATGTAAGGGGACAAGAGAATGAACCTTTCTATAGCAAAAGGCAGAGGATCCTCCACAGACTATTCAATTTTCACAAGGTATTTTCCACCATATAATGTGGAAGCACAGCTATTAAAATGTTACCTCTACAGAATTTTCCAGTTCCTTTTGTTTATTCCTAATCTACATCATCCGGGCCTCCTGCACTTTTGGGTGAGCAGTTGGTTTGTAGTCCAACACATGAATTATCTTCACATGCCAAAGAAAGCTTAGGAACTGCCCAGTATATTTCAAAACCTTGAAAAAGTAGGAGGTTGTATCTGGCAGCAGCAAGAAGCATTAAACATTCTCAAAGAAAGCTTTGTTATTAAAGAGAGGTAACCCGTTTGGATCAAGAAAGACCAACATAAATCTTCATTCAGGGCTTTAAGAATACCAAGAACTATTCTGAAATTAAATAAGCTTTTTTCTTTCTTCTTTTCCTTTCCCCCCTAAATGTTTTGTTTGGAGGGGTTTTTTTCTGTATTTCCTAGGTCTCTGCACTGCTAAATTTTAACCTCTTAGGAAATAAAAGACCTCTCTGATTGCCATTTGGATTGTAGATATTGATTAAAGTGTAATCAAAAAAAACCCCCCATTTAGTTATGCATGATATTGTTCCTGAAAGCACAGCACACTTCAGGAGTTCTTTTAGACTGACTTTCCTGAAGCAGACAACCTCTATGCCCCTGCAGCAAAGGTAGCAGGACAATTTCTGTTCTCATGGAATATCCTGAGTGTGAAGGGACCCACCAGGATCATTGAGTCCAACTCCTGGCCCTGAGCAGGACATTCCCAAGACTCCCACCATGTGCCTGAGAGCATTATCCAAACACTTTTTGAGCTCTGTCAGGCTTGGGGCTGTGACCACTTCCCTGCGGAACCTCTTCCAGTGCCCAAGCATCCTCTGGGTGAAAAATCTTTTCCTGATATCCAACCTAAACCTCCCCTGACTCAGCTTCCTGCTGTTTCCTTGGGTCCTGTCACTGCACTAATCTACAGAACTCGAGGCCATTAGCACCTCCCAGGCTACCTGCACGTAGAACTGAGCCCTCAGACTCCTTCCCTCTGCCAAATGGCACAGACAGGGCTACAAACCATAGCAGTGAGTCAGACCAGACCTGACTGTACCTTCTGTGAGACATGAAATGACTCCATGCGATCACTGCCCTCCTTGTTTCTTCACTTCTGTTTCTCTCCATTCCTTTCTCTCCTTGCTGTACTGGAGGTTTGGATGCTGTGCTGGAAAGCTGAGCCCTACAGACCACAGGCAGTGAGTGAATAAGAAATTCTCCTGCCCAAAGGGGTGATCCTGGAAATATTTTGGGTAGTGATCTGCTGTTTCGTTGGCTCCATGAAGAGGAATGATGAGGCAGGGAAGAGAAGCATGAATTTGGAGATGGTGCCTCACATCTGCCTAAGAACCCAAAATCTATGGAATATTTTGAACCTCTGTGGTTGCAAGGCTCTGGAATGTGGTTAAAATAATATGCAAATTGAAAAATAAAAATCCTGCTGAAACGTTGACTGAATGTACCTTCATTGAGCTGAGGCCAGCTGGGAATTTGCTTAAGGCCCAGAATGAAGTGAGGTTTCTGATGCAGATAGCCCACAGTGGAGCAACAATGTTCCATGGATTTTATGAGTTTCAATAACTCTGCTTTAATCAGAAAATTAGAAGTAACCAAGAAACCCCCCTAAGGCCCGATTTGCAACTCCATTAAACCAGTATAGCACCAGAGCAATATCATGGTTTTCAACGGAGTTACGCTGGCATAAATTTGATGTCAGGGGCGGGTGAATCAAGCCCCAAGACAGAATTATTTTCTTCCTATCTGACATTTTAATGCTCAAGTGAAAAAAAAAAGGGTGGAGCTGGGAATGAATCCCAAATGCTCTCAACCTGAAAGGCTTGATAGAGAGAGATGTGATTTTAGTGCTGGTTTAATCACTCAAATACACAGAATATGTCTTAACAAAAGCACCAGCTAAAGAATCATGCTGCCACAGTTCTTAATAAATTAACAACCTGCATTTATACTCTGACATGAATAAAACTTTGTAGGGTATTACAATGGACAAATCCAAATATTTGTATAAGATTTACTGGTGATTACTATTTCATTTTTCTGAACACAGAGTTAAAATATTTACCCTATGGCATTAGGAATAATCTTGTAAACTGTAATGGAAGCAAAGAACTTAGCAGTGTTTTTTTCTATGCAATTTATCTGCAAGAAAATACATAATTGCATTAAATTGAAGAACATTATGCTAATTAAAAACAACAAGAAGGAATGCACTTTACAGTGCAATAAGATTTTAACTTAAGTGAGCCATTTTAGTTTTGCCCCATTGTAAAATGATAATATTATAATGTTTAGTAAATATTTTCAAAATTACACAAAATCACTTAAAAATGGAAATCTGCTAAATAAGCAAAAAGAAAGCATCTGTAAGTAATCTGACATCTGAACATAAAAATATTAATCAGGAGACAAATGTGGCCAAACATACACATAATTATTGTAGTTCATTAGACCCAAGTCTGATGAATCTCAATGAAACTTGCAAATACATTTGAGATTCAGTCCATTCTTGCACCACTTTTACATCAACATATCCTATTAATTGGAGGTCAATGGAGACCTTCTGGTGGTGTATGAAAAAGAGGAAACCAGGCACTTGGCTTACAGCTTTCCAGGAGAGACATAACCACTTATGATTTCAGTTTCTTAAGTAGAATGAATATTAAAAAAAACCCCAAAGTGCAATTTTTACCGCCAGGAATTGTACAACTCAAGCATGCAAAATGAAGCAATATAGTATTTTAGTGCCAAAGTAAGTTCACTTAAAAATTCTGAAAAAACTGCAGTTTGCCAACTCAGTGTCTGCTGCATACAACCAGGCAGTAACGAGGGATAAACACGGGAAGGTAAATGGCCAGCTTCCTGTACAAATACTTGACTTCATCTTAAATATTAAGCTGAAATCCCCCTACAGCCTTAATTCAAAACTCAATCTATCACTTTTATGCCCTATGTTTACATGGGGGCTGAGCATTTGTGCAACAGCTGGCATCACAAAAGGAGCTGAAGTCAGAAGTGGTCCTCAGTGAGCATGAACATGCCTTGAGCAAGTCAAAAGTGGTGGGATTTTCGTGATTTCTCTGCTCCACACCACTGTCAGAACAGCTCAAGTTCTTCCACCCAGTTTAGGTCTGGGTACTTTATTTAGAGTCATATGCATCTGCCAGTGCAAACTTTACTCATTTTTCCTAGAGCAGTCCAAAAGCCACCTGAGGTCCCAAATGCCTCGTATGTGACACACAGTGCTCTGTTTCGTGTCACATTTACTGACCCACACAGGTGAGTACATCACTGGTGAATTTTGGTGATTTGTTCCCAGCTCAGTTTCACACATTAATTAGCTGGATAAGCTTCAATCTTTTCAAAATTCTAAGGGAGTAGTCGCTTAAAGAGAAAGAAGAAAGGTCTCAAGCATCAAATTCGCTTTATATCTAGATTCCTAACCACTCTCTTCAGAGTTAGGCAACAAACTTCCATGAAAAAAGGAAGCAATAAGGATAAGAAATGACAGGAACAGAATTATGATTCCACTGTACAGATTATGCTCTAGCACATAACCTTTGATGTTTTTTTCTTACCATGCATTTATGTGCAAGAAATAGTCCAAAATAACTGGCAGGGCAGCATTTGAAGGAGAGAGAAAGAAAGAGGGGAAAACTAAAAATTCTGCATTGCCTAATAATGACAATAAACCATTGATTCATGTGGAAATAGATCTGGCAACATTACAGTTATAATACTACAGCAGAGAAACAATACTATTATATCAACAAAAGACATGTTAAAAAATTTTATCAACTGTTTTAGAAACCACTGAGGCTGCCTTCTTATGATGGTTATTTAGACTGTTGAGCAGAACTCTGTAGATCTTACTCAAAAACCGTCTTATTCAATTAAGATCTTTTCACTAAAAACAAATTATTAAACTGTAAATTGTTTATCTTATTTTGATCAGCATAGACTGAGTGTTTCATTCTTAAAAGCAATGTTTACAATCTACTGTGCCATCTCCTGGAGTGCAATCCTACTGTGTCTTGCAGAATAAGGCTTTTACTACAATTTTCGATGCCACAGGAAGCGATGTCTCAATCTAATTGTCACTGAGCAGATCATTTTCGAAATGCCCGTGTCCATTTCTTTGTCAGTCATTGAGCCTGCTGGTTAAATTAATTCCTTCTCCAGTTAAAACTTGGATGCATAATTATAAAAGAAATTTATCCTAGTCTTTTTTAGAGCATTATTCATGTCCTTTGTTCAGATGACATTTTTCAGAGAAAGCAGGGGGATCAAAGGTATTTGAATTTTCCTTTCCTTAATCACCTACCAAATTCTACAGCTTTCCTGACCTGTAGAGCCAGAATGATGCTGCCAAGTTTTGCAATACCCAATTCACCATCACTATTACTTGAATACAGGAAGCTCATGGCTGGTGAGAGGAAACCACAGTTCGCCTGCTTTTTGTGCTTCAGTGTCCAAAAAGGAAAGAAATGTTCCTTTTCCAGCCTTATGAGCTACTAAACACATAAGCCTTGATTAATGTACGTATGCTCAGTGGTTCGTGTTTTTGGACTGGACTGAGAAGACCGACTGATCCCATCAAGCCAGATACCTAAACTGGAAACAAAATACCCTTTAACAATTTCAATCCACAGGTTTCGTTACAAAAAGATTTTTCAAGTTGTCCAGAAAACTCATGTTCTGTTCTCTGGAAACCATTTCCCATGCTTCAGGATTGTTTATAGTAAATAAATCATGTGCTGGATTAACAGAAAACCCAAGTCAGGTTTTAGCTTGAGTCTTTAAGCTTGAGGGTTTACAAAGAGATTCAGCAAACTTTTTTGTTGTTGCTCGTTTTTTTTTCTTCATTCCTACCCAAGACCAACTGAAAGAAATCAAGTCTCCAGCAAAGACATGATGGGTAATTTCATTTTGTCACATGATGAATACTCCCCAAAAATATGACTTAATCAATTATGCTAGAGGCACAAAAACTCTGTTTTCCTTACTTCAGCTGTAATTCAGCAAGGGATGTTTCTTATCCTCCTAATTTCAATTATCCTCGATTATGATTTTCAGTATATTCATAATATTACTTCAACAATATATTGACACAAACTCTTTTCTCACAGCACTGTATGATGCACACATATGATGCTAAAAGAAATATTCTTCTCAGTATCAGCAGCCATTCCTCCCCAAGAGCTTTAATACCTTTTCCAATAACAACATGAAGACCACTCCTGAAGAATAGTTTCATGAGTCCCCTGGGCCCAGAGTTTATTGAGCGTAGTTTAGCCGACCTGGCAGTAAGTACTCATGAAAACAATATCTTTATGGCACATATAATTGTGATAACAATTACACCCCATTTCCAATTTCTTCCAATTTAGAAGGATCAGTTGCTTTTGGAATCTGGCAGCTCCTCGTATTGCTGAGTTTTTTAGTTATTGAAGTTGCACAAGTTTGCCATAGATTCATCACAAGATTCATAAGAAAATACACTGGAAATAGTACATAATATGTGCTAATAAAAAAACCCCATCTAACTCCATATTAACTTTATTTGGATCTATTTTGACTTTCAATTTTCAGCCATTTAAAAAATTTCATATCTTGAGGTATTGAAATTATTAACATCAGCCAGGCTACTAAATCAAACTTCCATTCCACTCAATAAAATTGAAGCACCACTTCTTCAAATTCCAAAGTAAAGTCTAATGTACATTACCATTTCTCATTCTATTTCCTGAAAAAAATTACTTTTTCTTTTCTTTTTTTTTTTTATTTTAATGGAGAAAGAACAAGACATATTCATCCCAGTGAAACTACAGGACTATAATTCCTTAGCAAAAATAAGGGTTTTCCCACAATGTAATGTGCACATAGCACAAAGCTTTAGGGAAGACAGAGTTCTCCTACCATTTACTTTGTATTCCATAGAGTCAAACCAGGAAAACTTTTCCCCCAGAATCCTGGATCAAGAGTCTCACTCTTGAGTGCATAACTAACTTTGTTAATTGTGTCTGAAAGTGCAGTACCTAACACAGAGCTGTCATTTTCAGAAGAGAGTACCCAAAATTTTAGCTCTGTGACATAATTCTGATGGCCAAAGCTATGAATTTTAAATCTCTGACTTCTTATTATTGTTTCCAAATTAGTAAACAGATGAGAAAATCTAAAATGTAGCCTGACTTTACTAATTAAGGCACAATAAGAGCAAGTTATGGTACACGTTTTCTTTTCCCTGCTGTAGAGACTTCAATCTTGCCCTGACATTCAGAGCAATACCAAAGTCAGCACAAACCACTGCCCCTTCTGAGGTTTTGGGTGTGTCTCTACTTGTGTCTGGGCATCCACACAAATCATTTCCCCATACTTGGTGTACATTTAGGCTGGAGAGTGTATTCATTGCAGTAGAGGGCAGTAGTATTCATTCACAAGCCAGACAGAGCTGTGTACAGTACATAGAAATACCAGTGCAGTTGTCAGACAATTCAGGCAAAGGGAGTGTGTTGAAGGAAAAACTGTTCTTCCCTGGAAATGAATTGTATTTTTAATACCTTGATCAGAGAGCATAATGAACTCACATCACAGTCTTTACAGATAAAGACAGGTAATCAGATTTTGTAATCCCAATATTAAAATCATCCTCCACATGTTAAAATTAGTAACCTCTTAGGAAATCAGTCCAAATTTATGAGTGAACAGAGACTGCAACCACTTGTGCTTCATGCAACAATATGTGTAACTTAAAAATCTGCAATATTGAACTTGGGGCCATCCCTACCCCATTAAAAAGAAAAGTCTCCTCCAAGCCAGTGGAAACTGGCAATCTTCACTGAGTAGCAACAGCTTACAGAAATATATCTCCATTTGTAATCATTTTAGTGTATGGATGATGACATTTGCAAACATCTGGATCTGATGATGTCCACGGGAGATTCCAAAATGGTAGTGTCTAAATGCGATGATACAATAAATACAAGATGTTTTATTTTAGATTGAAATAGCAGAATGAAGACAAGGGCAGATTTAGATAAAGCATTCAAGCATAGGACTTCAGGTGGCAGCGTGCAGGCCTCTCAACTCTGGAGAACACCTCGAGCTGCAGCCACCTCCTGAGATCTCAGAGCAGCCCTGCAGCTGCTCTCCAGCCAAAATTCTTAACAGCTCTGTGTTCACCAAACTATGCGCCTGTAATTTAAACCATTCACTGCTCAACATAATTAAGAACCAATCTCTGAGTCCAGAACAATAGTCTGCTCAAGCACTAGCACATGGGAGCAAAATGAGACTTTATGTCTTGGCTCATGTTTGCTTTCATCATTTTTTTTTTTTCTCTTCCAAACCTTAGCTTCCCCTCTCCTGCCTGCAGCACACCCGTGGGCAGTTTTCAGGTTACTGTAGCCTCCTCCAGGCTTTCTTTGACACTGAAATGGGGCTGCAAAATTACCCCAAATGTATTGTCACACAGGAGTGCTAAAGCAATAAGTTTTGGGTCTGTCGCAGTGACTCGCTTGGAGATCTAATGCAGACACACCAAAAACCAACCTGGCACTGTTATTTCTGGTCCACCCCAGCTACTCTCAGTGTGGAGTGCAGGGGAAATAGTGAGCTTTACACAAACCTTGCTGTTTCTCAAACCCCAGATGACTCAAGAACTACTTTATGCCTCAGCTTGACCAAGGGCAGCCGCAGGGACATCTCTGACAGCCAAGAACAGCTCGTACGGAGCAGCCCTAGGAGATTTCTGGTTTCCCACTACATTCCCTGCCCCGCCACGCAAGGGCTGAGAAGGCTGAGAGAAATAAAATCAGGTTTATGACACAATTTTCCTGTCAGGGAAATTTTCTTCTGGACAGGGCGGGCACCAGGAGGTTTCCAGTGACCAGAAGAAGGCTTGGGAGTAGGTCTTCCTCATCCCTGAGGTGTGTGACACCGCTAACCATGTGTGCACAAAGCCTTTTGTCACGGGCTGCACAAGGCCACTGTTAATGAGATTCAACTTCAGCATAGGTTAAAAGGTTTAAACAAAGAAATGGAGCAATGAAGGAAAACAATTAACACTGAAAGAAGTGACTTTCTGGGCCACAAGCAGAGAAAAGAGATGCCCTGTCATGGAAAACAATCAGAAACAAGATGTTTTTCCTACTAGTGCTGAGCTTTTTGAAAAGGACTTCCCTCACTTCAAGCTACTGACAAAGACATAAGCTCAGGAAATATTTTCTGTTTTGCATAACAAAGTCTTGCAAAGGAGGCCAGGGAAGGAACACAAAACATATTTTGAACATCTGAAATAAAAACCACGTGGGGACTCATGGAAACATGCAGCAGAAAGGGGTTAACAAAGATGGAATCTACACAAGGTTTGTGTCAGACTTTTTCCCTGTGTATTCCTTACAAATGAACCAGTGTCCTTCCCCACCTAAAGGACACCACTAGTCTCCCTAGGTCTGGAATTTGCACAAATTAGAGAGATCAGCTGAAAAATCTAAAGAGCCAGTGAGGACCCCTTCACTGCTAATGGTGGTCCCAGTTTCCAAAGAAATACAAGAGGTACACAGCTCTGATGGAGTCCTATGGACTGACTCTGTAAAGGACACCTTACCCAGCTTAGCCATGGGGCTGAAGTGACTGAAGTTAAGGGGTGGGAGGGGAAGGTGGCTGGCTGTGTTTGTCTCTGGGATACCACCACTAGTAAAGAGCATGGGCCTGTAAAACCCCTCCAAACTCAGTGAAAGTTGCTGCCAATTTGCTTAATCTGGTACATTTTGTGAGTGGGAAGGGAAGAACTACCAGAAAAGCTGCTCAGCATGCTCCAGCTGGACACACCATGGAGACCACCATTTAGAGGAGCCAAAAAAATTGTATTGGCAGTTCAAACCCCTCTACCCTCACCATGGGGCACTACTTATTATACCATCTCTCTTAGTTGACTAAATTAGCGTTATTGAAGCTCAGAATAATGGGTAGATCAAGTTGCATCCGGGCCTTTTTATCCCCTAATTAACCTCTGCTATCATTAAATTAGACACTTCTGAGATTGTCTAAGAAGTACATACCCACTGAAACTGAGCAGTAACTGTGCCTGTTTACTTTGCTAATCAAAAATAAGGTATGTGCACAGCTTGTGTCATCTTTCCATGGAAACACGGAAGGAATTGGAAGCCAGGAAGAATTGGAGCCATCCACTTCCCAGCCCATAGCTCATTTCCATCATGGAAGCAAAAATCTGTGTTTATTGTCATTTCATTAGAATTGTTCCTTGGCTTCCCAGATTCTGTGTGGTGTATAACGGGGTGTGTATGCTGCTCACACACGGCCTGACGCTTCTGCCTACGGCTCCACATATGAAAAGAAGGAGAAAATCACCACTGTTAATGTCAGTCTTTATTGCCATTGGCACCAGAACTACTTCTCTTTAAAGTTAACATTTGGCACTAGAACCACTTTTCCTTAAAGTTAACATTTGTCTGCTGAAGGCATCTACAGTACTTGTGTGCACAGTAAAGCCCAGCATTTCAAAGGTCCAGAGCCATCAGGGCAGTCTTTGTTTCAGACCTTGAATTCAATTGCCTGATGCTTCTGCACATTTGAGCCAGAGGAACTAGTTCAAATAATTCTTAGGTCTGAGAGCACAAAGCTCTTTGTTCACAGGTTCCCTTCTGCCTTCAGAATATGTGTTACATAAATTTATCATTCTCCTCATTTCTTTCCTTCAGAATCTTAAACATTATGTGTTGGCCCCAAATTGCACACCGTCATGCATGTTTTTGCACACACACACTGAGAAACAAAGCTAGCATATCACATCAGTTCATCACAACATCACATCAGAGTTTACCCTACAACAATTCATCTTTCTGCTTTAACCATGTGAATAAACCATGGATGAAAGAGGGGCCTTCTTTCCAGTCCTCTTATCTATGGATTTGTGTAACTATTATCAGGAAAATGGTGGCCCCCCCTTCCTTCAATTTCCCATGATAACTTTATTGGATTTGTTTAAACAAACTTGTGTCCCAGTCCTCTGATACACTAACATGCTTGTTGTAGAATCACTGCAGCTGTTGGTAAATCATGTATTTTACAAGAGCACCACTATCAAATATTTTAGATCAGATTTGGGTCTGCATCCCTGTCAGATTGAACAATGATCACCTTCCCATGCTAACGAAGGAGAGCAAGCTTCAAAGTAGGGAAAAAAACCTCTTGTGTCTGGATTTGCAACAGGAGGGAAAAGAAAGAGAGGTCCAATGCAATCTCAACAGGCTGTTTTTTAAAAGGTGAAAGTCACCAATCCTGCCCCTCCTTTCCCTTTTCCTCTCCAGACTCCAGAGGCTGTTTTTCCCTTGCTGCCCTTATCAGTTCCCAGGCTCCATCCAGCTGAGATGGAGGGACACTTTGCTTAGAGAGAGAGCATTTTCAAAACTAAAATCTCCTTGCAGCTCCCCATGACTCACACGCTGTGCCTCCCTGGTGCTGAGGCCTGGGGTTTCCATGAAGGGCAATGGAAATATTCTTTTACAGAACACAGCTCCTTTTAGAGCCCTGCTTAATTTACCAGTGTGACATTTCCTGGGAGAAAGCAGCCATGCTTCTCTCTCCTGTGATTTGCTAAACAGTATGAACTATGTTAAAACCCAAACCCCTGCAAATACCTGAAAAGCCCTTGCTGGGGCATTCTTGACCAATTATTTCATTGGAAGTGGCTCATGTTAACGAAGCAATTAATGGAAACTTAAAGAAAACAAGAAATTTGCAAAAAGCAAACATTGAATAGCTGGCAGTCAAGTGAATGTTGATTCTTTTCTACTCACAGGCAATTTTAATTCCAATTTTGTGCTCTTAGTCAAACACTAAATCTAGGTACCCTGTCAATCTACTTTTTAAAATTCTGGCTAATTTACAGTTTCTCACTGAACAATTTATAAATAATATATGCTGACCTGTTTTTATAAAGCTGTTGAAAGCTAATGCCTGTCCCTCTTTTGGTACTCGGCGTGGAAACTGAGAGGAGGAAAGAGCAGTGAAATGAGTGTAGAAAACAAAAATTCACTAATGTAACACCCTTCCTCTCAAGACAACAAAGTGGGAGTGGAGAGCCCTTTTCACTATCTTAACTCTGGAGCTAGAAAGTATTCAGACAGTCGTAACCTTTAGCAGAAATCATGCTCAGACCTTTCCCAGGGGGAGGCGAGCTGGAATCACAGCCTCAGCCCCTTAGGAAACGCCGAGCCTGTATCTGCTTCTTGTGCAGAGATTTATTTCTCCGTGGGACTTGGCTGGATGGTGCTGGAGATGAGCCTGTTGGGTCGACTCCCACTGCCCTTTTAACCTGTGCATCAATGCAGCACCTCCCTCTCAGGCAATTGGAGAAGAGATGATCTGTGCTTATCAGCTAAAAGTGGTCACTGCTTCCTAGGGAAGTGAATGGGATATCTTGCCCAATATTGGGTTAAAACACACCCTCCCTGCCAGCACTGAAAGCTATGAAAAATGGACAATGTCTGAAAGCTGTGAGGCTTTGATTTTTATTCTATTGGTTGTGTCTGCTGTACACCTGTGACCTGATGTAAAACTCTACTGGAGGTAGAATGTGTCCCTGTGAATTGGCAGAGTAGCATATAAAAAAATAAGACTCTCCTGGGCTTTTGACAAAATAATTGGAAATCTCAATTCATAAGAGTTTTAAAACCTGTTACCAGCTGGCAGCTACTGTTTGTAGGGGATTCATTTTGGTTATGGTAATAAATAACTACTTTCTTTTGAGATAATAACAAACTCCAGTTTCAAGTTGAAGTCCAATAAGGTAAAACAACCTTGCACCAAAATACCTGCTACTACAGTATCTTGGGAAGAAAGGTAACTATTCCTAACAGTTGTTCCTAAACCAGCACCATGGAAGGAACTAGCATGCCTGGAGTTTGCAACTTTTACAATTAAATGTCATTAAGTAAAACTATCTTATAAACACAGCAGAGAATTGAGTGTGCTCTGCCAGAGCTTTATATTTAAAATGAAACTTTAACTCTTGTCCATCAATGCCAATGGCAGAGATTAATATTCTGTGAAGAAGAAAATTTGCATAAAGAAAATATTGTCCCAAGATCACTGGATATGGCAGAAATAAAAGAGTGTGAAAGCATGAAATAAAGAACTAAAATTATGGGATAAAGCTCAAAATGCCACATCAGCATTTTTCAGAAAAAGCCCCTTACCCTTTCCCAGGCTGAACTCCCCTTTCTGCTGTGTGAGTCATTTGGTCCTGACCACACTTCCAGCACTAATATAGGTGAAGAATCTTGGTATCAAATGAAACCACTGTCAGGATGGCCAGCAGTAAAACCCTCAGCGGGCTTATGTCACCATCAAGCCTTCTTGAGTCACTAAAATTTTTTTCTTTGTGGCTTTGCATCACTTGCATAAAATGACCTGGTAGATGTCTGAAATAATACCTAGTTTTCCTTAGAGTCAGTGATTCTGAGGAAAAGTAAACTGTATGAGTGCATTTCACTCCTCTCTGGACCTCAGGAGGAGCTGGGAGCCTGAATAAGGTAAAATACTGGCAGGCAGATCACCTGCCTTTTTATCAGGGCTGGACATGAGCCTGACAAGAAAACAAGGGGATCAGTTCCGATGTGCTGAGTATGGATAGCTGCAAAACATGTCATTCCAAAAACCGGCAAGATTGACATCAGCTCAAAGAGTAGGGAGAAATAGAAATAAAACACTGCAGCTACCTGTACTTCAAATTTAGACTAAGAGATGGGAAGAGGAAGAGGAGAAGGATAGGGAAAGCACAGCTGTCACAATGCCACTGGGTCAGGAAAGTAAGGGACTGCGAAGCCCTTCTGTGAGGAACATCAGTTCAGGAGCACAGGAGTGGTGGATGCACTGACCATTTGCTGGGCATCCAGCACAGCATCACTCAGTTCATGTGCATAAGAAGGAAGAGTGTATAAGCTACTGAGGTTTTTAAAGAGGAGTTTAACCTCAGAAAATGGGTTTGGGATCCACTCTAGAGAACCTAAGTTCCAGAGTGGAATCATACTAAGAGTATCACCCTCTCAATACTCTTAATACTCTCTTTATCTGTAGGCAATCTCTTGCTGACCATTAAAGGGGTTTTGTGAAACCAGTTTAAATTAACTCCTGTGGTGGCTTTTATGCACTACTTTAGGACCATAATTAATCATATTCTTGGACCAAATTCTTGATGCTTCACTAAATATATGCCCTGGAATGTGGAAACAATATCACTAACAATTTTGGGTACCAAGATAAATATTTCATCAAAGATTAGAGACCTCTTCAGAGTATTTTCCTGTCCCTCTAATAAATCAAAATGGACACAGCATAGACATCTGTATCTCTGGACCAAACACGAGATTTAAAAATTAGTAAACAAATACTCTCATGGTTGAAATTTCAAAGGTCCCCACAGTCACCAAAGAAACTCATTACTTCACCTCTTTGTCGTGCAGTAGATATTTTCCACATGAAACAGGGTCATGAGCCACCATAAGGCTAAATAAAGCTGTGGATGCAGTAAGAAATCTGGGAAGCAGATTGCAAGGAAAACTTTCTCAGACTTTCACAGAAGAGGACTGAGTGCTCAGCTGAGTGCTGTCGTCCTGAGATTCTGCAATCACAACATGAAACCTTTCACCTTTTGTTGCAGTAAATGGGCTACACCTGCCAGGCAGAATGAGTTCTGACAAGGAGAAGAGACGATTTGAGGAAATGCATTATTTATTGTCATTGATGTTTTAATAAAACCAGTTTTGTCCACTTTACAAAGACCATGTGTTGAAATAGAGACCATACATCATGATAAGACCCTGAAAACTATTGTTTCTTATCTCTTCATACTAAAACATAGTTTTCAATGCTCCTCAAGCTGTTTCTGTCTTTTCCTTGTTTGGCTTTGTTTTTTTGAGTGCCTTGTCTGAGACTTGCCTTTTAACTTTCCTCAGGAAATCTTGTGGAGTAGAGCTTTCACAAAACTCTTGCAACTGTGAACTTGAAACCTTTAACAAAATTAAACTGGAAGCATGAAAAGAAGCTAATGCTCCTGTAATATTTTGTGAATCATAAGACTCCTGCAATCAAACATGCCTGGCACGAAGGACATCAGCAAACCTGGAAGAATTGGCAGGTCTCTGGTGGTGGGTTAACACTGGGCAGAGCTGTATGCCCAGGAGGAGACAAAGAAATAGAACAACGGGAGAAGAAGGAGCCTTGCTGACTGAAGCAGCAATGAAGAGTCTTGGTTCTTTTTCTCTTTATTTGCATTTACCCCAGGCATATGTCGTCATGGACATATAATCCCATGTTTTTAAAAGAAAAAGGCTGTTCTATGACCTCATGTTGACTACCCATCCCGGGGGTAAATGCTTTTTACTTGATGATTTGGAGACTCTTCACAAGAAGAGGCAGAACACGCACCAGTATCACTGGGATAACTTACTTGTGGGTAGCACTCAGAGCCACATCTCACAGGGTTCTGGGTCAGTACTGGTAAACGTGCATGACTGTGGCAGAAATTTCTGACAGGAATTTTGTCTCAGATTCAGAGAACAAAAAGGATTTTGTGGCATCCCAGGGATGCGAACGAAAAGAAAATGATTGTTTTTCTTTAATTTCTGTGTTATTGTTTAATTAGGAAACCACAGAAGTTATTGTAATGAACTGAACATACGAAAGAGAAAGGTAAAATTAAATCTGAATGTCCTTGATAGGAGGGCTTTGATGTTATGTTTAGTTTAACTGAGAGATAGAAGTGTAGAAAAGAGGGGTAGGATGGCTTATGTCTGTCAAGTCTCCTACCATAGCTGAAAAGAATGATCTGAACAGTCTGTTGTTAAAATGTCTGAGGCAGATGTTACTTTTACCACCACAGTCAAAGCAAGGGTCTTCAGTGTTTGACTTTCGAAATCCCCTCTAAGTTCCTTACAGAGACATAAAATGGTTTGTTTATTAAATCTGTAATTTTACGAAACTTGTGAGGTCCAGAATGAAATGCCTGATTCTCTGCAATCTCTGGTGGGACATATATTTCCATGATCTCTAAGAGCATACCTCCTTCAGTTCACACCAAGTGCCACATTAATAATCTAAGACCCTAAATATTCTTTTTTTCTTTCATTATCATTTCTGCTATATTCATCTTTAATACTTACCAATTTAGCCATTTTATTCTTGTGAACACATGGTGAAACTCTATTTTATGTTAATTTCCAATGCCTGAATATATTCATGCTTACTTGCTGCTTTTTTCTCTCGGAAGATTTTGAAGGTGTTTTCAAACCTCAAATAAGAAAGATTCATTTTACCACCCACAAAAGATTGATCATTGCTCAGCAGCAGAGAGCAGTAAAGCCAAACACTGAGGAAGAGCTCATGTCAAGAAATACAAGTGGAAGTTTTCCTGAAATCTATGTTCAATTAGGATATTTTTGTTTCCTCAGCAGTCTGATCAGGCAGTTGCCTCTTTGTGTACCAGAAATCAAAACCGGAATAACAGCCCAGTGACAACACTGGGAAACAATGCAGCTGGATGGGTCTATTGTCTGCATTTGAATTTCTCAATAGCTAGATAATAGTGATTAATTCACATCAAACTCTGAGCGACAGAATACAGGCAGAATTCAGGCAGGGAAAAGAGCTATGGCTCCAGAAGTGTATAGGATATCTCTCCTAATGTCAAATATCATTTAAAAGTCACGGAGGGGACTCTAAACCCACTGAAGCTGGACAGAGCTTTAGTTTTTTATTTGGCTGTGTTGCAGTCACTCACTGTTCCATGTCTAATGTCCCACAGGAGTTTAAAGACGTGCGCAGCAGCGCCACAAACCCCCAGCATTCAGCCGGGAGCTGCCCCTATCTCCGGTATCGCAGCAATCATCAGCCAGCCCCGAATGTTTAGGATTGCTGCAACTAATGGGGATCAGGACCTGAGCTCCGAAGAAGGGTCTGAGAGGACCAACAGGTGAGAAACGCGTTACCCCGGCGTTAGCCAGTCGCCATCGATCCGCAAACGCCGCCGGAATGTCACACGCCAACTGCCCAAATCTGACACAGCAGTGACATAAACCAAACTGCCCACGGGACAAGAGCGTGGCAGCCTGCCCTGGGATGGAAGGCGAGCTGGGAAGGGCAGGGAAGGGAAATGGAGGGCATAAAGTAGGGATGAGGAGTGATCTTGCCTAGGCAGGAGGGGTCTGGTCTTCTTCCCAAAAAAAGAGAAACAGAAAACACAAGTGAAATAAAGCAAATACCAGAAGATATAGAAAAGAGAGGAAAATCCTGTTGAGTAAACTTCAAAATGTTTCCTACTTGACCCTGAGACACTGATTACTACTTAAAGACATGGAGTTTTCTCTGCTGTTACTCCTGGGAAAAGGAAACAGTAATTGACCTCCCCAGGATGGAAATTTTGTTTCTTTCCAAATATTGTACACATTTTTATATGTCTTGGTAGAATTTGTATGCAAGTGTGCAAAGAGATCAGTACACAGATGCCTGAGTCAATGCTCTTAACGTGTTTATACAGCAACAAGCAGATTCAGACATAGAAAGAGGAGATAGAGTGGCTCCCCAATATCAAGGCTTCTCCAGAAATATTCTTTCACCGCTGATGATTTCCCACAATACATAAATACAAATATATACATGCAAAAGTATGTCAGTATAAATAGGAGTACCTGTTATGCAGTGCACTGTACATCCCTGACTTCTTAGAAACCAATACAGAGGGAAAGCTTCTCTGCTGATTCTAGGAATAAAAAGACATTGATAACAAGAACAGGAATTCTGTAATGATGTAAGCAAAAATTGTGTTTAATGAGAAGGATCAGTAATTCTATGTATAAATACCTTATGACTTGCACCTAAGTGAGGAAAACTGTAAGAAGAGGTACATCCTTTGTTTGTTGCACCAGCTGGGAACAAGCACAGCCTCAGGTGGCATAAGCTATTCCTGAACACCTTTAAGGAGTGGATTAAATCCCTCGACTTAATTCCCTGAAATCAGTGGAATGAGCTGTTGCCTCCAGTCACACCTCATGGCCTTGGTGGTCGAAACAGAAAGTTGCCTTTTATGTGTTACAGCAAAGCCAGAGAATCAAATCACATCCAAAATAAAGTGAAATCTCTCTTTGATAAATACCATTACCTTTTACTCAAGGAACCCTGAGGTTAGTCTTAAAATACTGCATGATACTTTATTTTTAACTTGAGCATATCTTTCCTGAATTCTTTCAGGAAATAAGATTTTGTCAGTCTTCATCACACTTCAAAATTGAGACAGCATTTCTAGATTATTCAGCTTCTTTTTCTTCTTCTTTTTAATTGTGTATTATTTTCAGAGAAAAAATGCCTTATGCCTGCTATTTTATTTGGACTAAAACAGTCAGAAACAGTTTGGTGCTGGTGTATCCAGTCAGATCCATTTAAGTGTAACTGACTCTGAAGACCAGCAGAGATAAGCAGGAGGTTTTGTAAACAACTTCAGTGTTTCCAAACCAGCCATCCTGCAATTCCATTGCCCACATGAGAGGCCAGGTCCTGGTGTGCAGTGAGTTTATCAGGAGCACCCTGCAGCCAAAAGTGGAGCTGAAGTCAAAGGTGAGCTTTACAGCAAGGCAGTTCAGGCCTTCTGGCACCCCATCCATCCCTGTGGTGATTTGAAAGGAAGGAAAGAAGTAAGGGAAGGGTAGGGAAAGGAAAAGGGGGAAAGGGAAAAGGGAAAAGAAAGATAAAAGGTAAAAAGGAAAAGGGAAACGGGAAAGAAGAAATATTTTTGTGAACCAATTCTCATAGCCTCTAGTCAAATGAAGTTAAATTTTCAAAAGTCTACCAGGTGAACTCAGCGGGGTATCATAAAGTCTTCTGGAAGGCTCATCCTGTGCAAGTGCCAGCAGAGGCACAGAGAAGTTTTGCTACTGATACCTCTGCTAATTTTATCCCATACTNGTACACAGATGCCTGAGTCAATGCTCTTAACGTGTTTATACAGCAACAAGCAGATTCAGACATAGAAAGAGGAGATAGAGTGGCTCCCCAATATCAAGGCTTCTCCAGAAATATTCTTTCACCGCTGATGATTTCCCACAATACATAAATACAAATATATACATGCAAAAGTATGTCAGTATAAATAGGAGTACCTGTTATGCAGTGCACTGTACATCCCTGACTTCTTAGAAACCAATACAGAGGGAAAGCTTCTCTGCTGATTCTAGGAATAAAAAGACATTGATAACAAGAACAGGAATTCTGTAGTGATGTAAGCAAAAACTGTGTTTAATGAGAAGGATCAGTAATTCTATGTATAAATACCCTATGACTTGCATCTAAGTGAGGAAAACTGTAAGAAGAGGTACATCCTTTGTTTGTTGCACCAGCTGGGAACAAGCACAGCCTCAGGTGGCATAAGCTATTCCTGAACACCTTTAAGGAGTGGATTAAATCCCTTATCTCAATTCCCTGAAATCAGTGGAATGAGCTGTTGCCTCCAGTCACACCTCGTGGCCTTTGTGGTCGAAACAGAAAGTTGCCTTTTATGTGTTACAGCAAAGCCAGAGAATCAAATCACATCCAAAATAAAGTGAAATCTCTCTTTGATAAATACCATTACCTTTTACTCAAGGAACCCCGAGGTTAGTCTTAAAATACTGCATGATACTTTATTTTTAACTTGAGCATATCTTTCCTGAATTCTTTCAGGAAATAAGATTTTGTCAGTCTTCATCACACTTCAAAATTGAGACAGCATTTCTAGATTATTCAGCTTCTTTTTCTTCTTCTTTTTAATTGTGTATTATTTTCAGAGAAAAAATGCCTTATGCCTGCTGTCTATTTTATTTGGACTAAACCAGTCAGAAACAGTTTGGTGCTGGTGTATCCAGTCAGATCCATTTAAGTGTAACTGACTCTGAAGACCAGCAGAGATAAGCAGGAGGTTTTGTAAACAACTTCAGTGTTTCCAAACCAGCCATCCTGCAATTCCATTGCCCACACGAGAGGCCAGGTCCTGGTGTGCAGTGAGTTTATCAGGAGCACCCTGCAGCCAAAAGTGGAGCTGAAGTCAAAGGTGAGCTTTACAGCAAGGCAGTTCAGGCCTTCTGGCACCCCATCCATCCCTGTGGTGATTTGAAAGGAAGGAAAGAAGTAAGGGAAGGGTAGGGAAAGGAAAAGGGGGAAAGGGAAAAGGGAAAAGAAAGATAAAAGGTAAAAAGGAAAAGGGAAAGAAGAAATATTTTTGTGAACCAATTCTCATAGCCTCTAGTCAAATGAAGTTAAATTTTCAAAAGTCTACCAGGTGAACTCAGCGGGGTATCATAAAGTCTTCTGGAAGGCTCATCCTGTGCAAGTGCCAGCAGAGGCACAGAGAAGTTTTGCTGCTGGTACCTCTGCTAATTTTATCCCATACTTTCTCTATCTCCTCCAGTTTCTGCCTTCTGCTGGTCTCTCAGTGCTGCTGCTGGAGACCTGCTCCAGGAGGCTGAAGCAGTGGAAGCAGGGATAACAGCACTAAGGTTCCCACTTTTCCTGCTGTGGGGAACCATCCTGAGGGGTCTGAAGAGTAGCAGTACTTGAAAACACTTGCCAATATGTTGTTTTCTCTCTTTCTGTACAGCTCTTACTAATATCTGGTCACAAAATGTTGTACTTGCACACTAGTTGATATTATTTCAGTCTTCATAAAATATATTTGTTCAGGGTTGTATGAAAAGCCGAACACCAAATGCTTAAGAGAGGGTATGTAGACAACTCAAGTGTGCGGTGGCATTTCCTCAGAAAGCCCAGTCCATTGCCACTCCTCTGGTCCTCTATCTGCTGTGTTCTGCAGAGAGCAATGTCCCTGCTGAAGATGAGGCACACAATTCATGATGGTGACCTCCAAACACTCCTGGAGACAAGAACATATCAGTAGAAAGTAATTCTTTGGAGCACAGGGTTGGCACTCAGTGCTATGAGGTGCTTAGATACATTGTAGTGTTCTTTCTCCCCCGCTGGCAGAATTTCAGTAGAAGCCTGACATGGATTATCACACCAAACAAGAAGAACCCCCAGAACTGTGCCTTTCTGTGCACCTCTAACCAAAGTATTTGAAATGTGAAAGGAGGCGTGGGGTTTTGAAAAATAACATGGCTTTACAATAGTTGTTATCCCTTCAGGTAGACTATAGGCGAGACATAAAAATTTTCACATTCAGGTCTAACCATGACAAGTTTTGGTCCCGTTCCAAACACATTTTCCTTTTCTAGATGCGAAAATCTTTATTTCTACCAGCCCCAGCAAACAGAGGAGCTCCGAAAACATCACAGAGGAGCCTACTGTTGACGGAATCACAGCAACTTTTATGGCTGAGCTTACATTTACAAGCAGGAGTATCAGCGGGGTCGCAGCCCTGCTTCATGTCATGTGACAACTGAGCACAGCCGAACACACACAGTCAGACACTGAGGTGGCCAGCTGGCACTCGAGGTAAGCACTGCAGCATCACTTTGCCCACCCACACAGACAGTGTTTTAAAACCAGTAAATAGAAATACAACAGTAGTTTTATAGAAAGGCCGGACCATAAATAATTAATCCTTTGGATAAATATGCTTACATCAGGCAGAAAGGCAGAGCTCACCAGCCAAACTTTACCTTATATAAAATTTTCTGGAGCACCTACTGTTGTCAAATGTCATTAATACAAAAAATACAGCTCTGAAATTGTCCAAACTTTTTTTTGTTTCATGCAGCCAGCTACACCAGCAGAAGCCTTTCTCGAGAGACACGCTATATTTTAATAGACAGCTACCTCTGCACCATGGAAACATCTCTGATACCTGTCAGACACACAGTTTCCCTCAGGACTCAACTCATTCTACAGATATCTCATTAAAGTGATGATGATTACAATCATATTAGTGAATATGAAAGCCTCCTGCGTTACAAAGTTATCCCTGGTAACTGAGCATTCAAGAGAACTTAGAACACAATACAGGTAAAATATTAAGAAGTGCACTCTTCTCTCTTTTACTCTCAAGAATTTCTCTCTGCAGCCGTATCAGTTGGAAAAAGCAACACAATTCTTCTTCATTATTAAATGAAAAGTAATTTTAATTTTATGCTTTGCAAGTTATATACATTGATCTTCTGTATTAACCTAACTGTGACCGAGGCAACTACCCTTAGGACTGTCAAAGTTTTAAGTCAAAAAAGTTAATAAAAATTATATTAAAAGTGAGGTTTGCCACAATTCTAAAAGTAATGTTATTGAGGACAATTAGGAGAGGTTTAATTCTTTAAAATATTGGAGAGCTATTCAACAATACATTCACTTTTTTTTGCAAGAAAAAAACTAAATTTCAATAATTTGATCTTTATGTACAAAGGCCATGTCTTTTTCCTACATTACTACTATGTTAATGCTACATAACTGCAATATTTCACTATGCTGGCATTAAAGGTAAGGAGCAGTCAAGGAGAGCTGCTTTTTCTCCTATACTGCTCTGAGATGAAACACCAAACATTTTAACTAAATTTTCCCCAATAAGCTGGAGTGAGATAATCAAACTTCTGCCCTTCTAATTCCTTCCCAGGAAAGCTGCAAAAGGTGTTCTGGGCCACCATGAGCCCCAGAAGGAGACAAGCAAAGAAACAAACTGGAATTAGAGATGCAAATATCAACACCTACCAATAAATCTGTGTTTTTCTGTGTTTTGGGGTTGATATATTAAAAATACGACCGATAGTATAGAATTTCCTCAGCAATTCCCCTATGTGCTTCCATAACATTTTTCTTAGCTGTTTTCCTACAGATCGTAAAAGAGCAAAATCAAACAAAAAACCCAATAACTGGTTTTTTTTTAAATCAAACTGTTTTGGAGACAGAACTTTATTAGACTGCCCATATGATGCAGCTTTACAGACAAAAGTAAACACTCCTTAAAGCAGTGCACAACTAGCCTTTATTTGCAGCCAGATAGCATCAAAACTAAGAATTTAAGAGCATTCCAGAAAAGACCAGAGAGTTAAAAGATACCAAGAGTCACCTTCATAATGAATGAGAAAAAACAAATTTGGCTAGGGCTGTAAAAGAAAATAGAAGCCTCAGAACATGATCCAACCTGTACCACATCAGGGAATCAGGGAACTCTCAGTCTCATATGAGAACTAATATTGACTTTTACAGAATATTTCTTTTCCCACTGATATAAGTCAATGGGCCGGATTTGATCCCAGCCAGATTGATGCACCAGGTACCCACACAGCTGACCTGAGTACAAAATGAGCTCTGCATTTCATGTGTGCTGGGTACACCAGGCTCACCAAGCCTGCAGTGGGCTTTTCTGCAGCTGCTCCATGAATCCTGCTCATCAGATTTGCTGCATATTCCTCAAGGGATTTTAAAATAACTCTGCACAAACAATCAAAGTTTAACTCTCCCAATTCCCAGGCTGAATCAGGGAGACTACCACTTCCTTGCGATTCTGATTGGAAAATAACAGAGCTAATAAGAGGGGGGGCACAGAGTATTCCTCCGCATACCTCTGCTTTTGAGAGAGAATAAATACGTTTCCATGTGCCTGAACGATTCAGGTTCAGGCACAATTTCACTTTAGTTCTCATTTCATCTTTTCTTAGTTTTCACCTGGTTTTACTAGAATTCCTGAAGCTTTACTTCATGCATCTGCTCCCTCACACTTTATCTCTCTGAGATCACAGGTAGGGTTTCACTGCTGGCACGCCACGAGCAGCTACCGGAGCATGTTAGCAATTAGGGCGGCCCACGGGCTGGCTGCAAGGAGCAGGAGCTGCAGATCTCCACGTGGGATGAAAACAGAGCACCCTTGTAGCTGGCACCTGGCTCTCCAGTGCCGTTTTCCCACCAGGCATTTCGTCATACGAAAGAAAATCCTCTGCAGAAGCACGAGACTGTCACTGATCGCGGTCATGGGTCCGTGAAAAATCACCGCCAGCTTCAAAAAGGGCTTTGAAGTAAAGGGACACATATACCAATAACAATCAGATAACATCTTTCACTTTCCCTTCCTGAGTTCCCTCCTGGGCCCTCTCCCTCACCTTTTTTCTCTTTCTCTCACTCCATTCCTCACCAAAGCCTCAGGCTTATGGCTGGACTCAATGCTCTTAGGGGTCTTTTCCAACCTCAACAATTTTGTGATTCGATGGCTCTTACCACTGCACTGCCTTCCTCTCTACTTAATGCCACACATGTGAAAAACCCATGGCTCCACCTGCTTTACAGTTAAGATTATGCATTTCTTTCTCATTAGTACACATCAGATATAATCATAGTTTTCAACAGAAGGGGAAAATGATGTGAATGGGATCCATATGTAAAATAAAGCTCAATGGTTTTTTTACGTATTTTATGAATTAAGGCACTCTTTTCTTTCCTCAGCTGCTGGCAGGTTGTGTTGATAATCATCATGCATGATAGCTACTATTTGTTGTATATTCTATTAAATTATCACATGTGCAGTCAAGTTGGTGGTTTTCTCTGCAAGAGACATACATCAGAGGAAAAGAATATTTATTAAAAATCACTCCATTTTAATGGAGGCAACAAAATTATTATTCCACCTGTAGTACTAATGAACTGGGAATGAATAATGAAAAATCTGAACCCTCTACCAGTGACATGATTTTCAATACCAACCTCTTCACAGAGACATGGTGGGTTGAGTGACACAAGAAAACCATCAGGAATAGAAAATCTTGAGACAAAATGTTTAAAGAGGGATGTTTACAATTCATATTTCAACATGAGTATAAACTTCACCAAGTAGCACTTTTTACTATAAGAGCATATCCAGGTTTTCCCTTCAAATTTAGACGTTTGATGCTTAAAATAAATACCTGTTTATTACCTACTTAATAAAAAATCTGAAGAGTCAAAAAAGACCAGTCACTCATACAGAAAAACTAGTGATGGATATTATCTTGCTTTACTTTCTAGAATTCTTCATTATAAACAATTTGGCTAGTTTTTGTCCTGATAGTGAAATGCATTTTGAATTAGGCATCTGATACCAAGAAAAGGCTATTACATTACACATAACTGAAGACATATTTAGCGAAAAAGTGTTTTAGTAGTTAAAATACACCTTGATATCTGGGTTGTCTTATACTTTATGTCATACAAAATTATTTCAAGTTCAACATATTTATTGTTTGCAGTAATCCTTTCAATTTTTGGCATGGAGAGAGTCCACAGGTCACAAAAGTGCCTTTCCCTTCTACTGTGAAATTTCATTTGGGTCTGAAAAAAAGCCCTGAGCTCATGGGGCTGTGACCTCAGTCAGGAAGTCCGCAATTTCTAGTGTACATCAGCAGGAGGGCAATGAGCTCCTCGGTCTCACAGCCAGCCCCAGCAACAGCCAGAACCCTTGAGACTGAGCCTTAGAAAGGGCAGCTTGACAGCTCAGTTGGTTAACATCTTATGTAAAAATTCTTCACAGCCAAATCCCTCACAGTGTTGTGTAGTGACATTGTTACATTTGCACATAATGGCATTTTGTTCAGACTGAGTTGCTTTCTTTTTCTACTAAAAATTACACACACCTCTAAAGAGATGCTGTTTCATCCCAGGAAATGAAGATCAGTCCTGAATTTAAGATACTCTGCCCTCTAAGCTTCTTCTCTCTCTTTCTTTTTTTTTAGTGAGGTTAAATCTGCCTTGATATCATTAAACACCTCTCCTCCTCTCTTAAAGGTCTCCTTCTGCAAGATGGAAATAGCAGCCCTGTAATGTCAAAAGGAGATAAATGCCTTAATATTCTCCAGGTACTTTGCTGGTGCATTGATGGATGTCCTAAATGAGGCTAAAAGTAAATGTACAATTCCACATTTAATTCCAGCCTTAAAGACAGAAAGGACTCTGCAGTGAATAATGAAAAGAAAGACTAAAGTAGGAAACTGTCTCGAGTAAGTGTGAACATGTAATTAAAGACTGTACCTTAATGCAAAAGGCAGATGAATTAGAACTGCAAATCCACTTAGTGTTAACACTCCTTGCTTCATAGAACTTCACAGACTAATGTTCTTTTAATGTATTTATGAGCAATGATGTACAAACATATATATTTAAGCACTGAATGAGCAATGGATCAAGTCTGACTCAGGAGAGATTTACTGTGCAACAACTACAGGAAATAAAATCTGGATAAGAAATGTCATTTGTACTGGAAATTAATTTCAAAACAGTCATCAATTTATTAATGGAGCTCTAATAAAGAGGATAAATTTTCCTTTCCAAGTTAAAATTAGAAAAGTCATTATAAAAAGAAAAACCCTCACATTACCTTAAACCCCTTTTAACCAACTCAGTCAAAAACTCCATTTATTACAAACTGTAACTGCAGTCATCATTATTTCCCCACTGTAACTGCAGTCATCATTATTTCCCCACTATTGTGGTAACTTACACAGCTGCCACCCCACACCATGCATTTTCTATGGGTTCATCTCCCTTTTCCTCTTGGTGAACTCCTGCTGCCACAGTTCAGATTTGGTCCACCCACTGCCCACCCTGCAGAGTGATGCACCTTTGAGTCCTGCTCTCAGGCTCACTGCAGACAGGGTTGAGGCCAGGCTGGAGAAATCCTTGGGGAAGGGAAAACCCCTTGATTTTTGTGTTTTTATGGAGCGTGGCTGTGACTCCACCATCTCTGCTACTACCTTATTTGATGGCTTTGCTTGCCTTCCCTGAAAGTGAGGTGCCCTGGTGCACCCTCCTACCCACACCGACAGTGAGACTTCCCCCTGGGGGGAAAAAAGGTGAAAAGGAGACAAACACAGGCCAAACGTGCACAGCCATAGTCTTGGTACACACTGGCTCTTCTCTCTGAAAGGCTTCCTCAGAAGCTCCCCACCCTGCCCCTTCCCTGTCCCCACAGACCCATAACAGGATTCACATTAGGACTGCTCTTCAGCTGATGTTAATTCAGATCAGTTTAATTTGACTCAAAGCTCAAACGAAGGGAGGGAACAAAGGGTAAAATAAATAAAAGTAATGAAGCAATTGCTCAGTTAGTGTAATTGCATAGGCTTCAATAGGACTGCACTAATTTCCAGCAGCTGGAGTTCTGGCTCTGTATTTTTATTTACTTTACCTCCTGTACTTAATTTCCTACCCTCCCATTTGTTTGTTATTTTCATGTCCTATGGTGGCTTCATTTGGAGTGCAAGTTTCTTGAGGAATCATGGTGGAGGGGGGGATTTAAACAACCACCCAAGTCTAGGACACAAAATAAATGCATTCAACTAAAAGATAGGTAGGAGAGGTGTGGTAGTTATGGAGATAGTATAGAACTGGAGTAAAAAATTATATCTATATTCAGCTCCACAAAATTTTCTACCTTGGACAAGATCTTCTTTCATGCACAATGTTCATTGTTCCATTTTATAATTCATAACTTAGGAATAATATTTTCTTGGTCAGGTCTTGTATGAAATAGTCTGCATAGGTTTTTGGACAGACTTTGCTTTGCTTTGGTTCCTTGAAAAATACGATAACTTAACAGATATATTTCTTAATGACCATCATATAAATTGACTGTATAACCCACTTCCCCACCAACTATTTGAGAAAGGGTGGGGTGGATGACATACAAAGTGATGTTTGGAAAGCATCACAGGACTTTCTGCTGCCTAAGCTACTGCCAGGGAGCAGACAGACCTAAAAACACGACAATGTGACATGTATTCCACTTTCAGAGCTTTATCCTACTTCTCAAAAGAAGGATCATTGAGAGAACTGGTGGCTATTTTTCAGCTGGTGCACTTCTTTTGGTGATCTTTTCTTCTTCTATTTGTATCCCTACCGAAGCAATAAAAGGTCTAAATCAGCCAAGTTGTGTATTTTGGTGTGAACTTTTTATAGAACACCCTAATGAGAGCTCTCTAACCTTTAAATCTGTTGAGTCACAAACCAATCAAAGTACAAGACTAATGACACAGATACAGAGATGCACTGAAATGCAGTATAATACCCATACTTCTGTAATAGATCCCCAGAGGCCTTGCTATTGACAAGCAAAAAAAAAAATATATTGCTTAGGATTATTATGACCTTTGACAAAAGTCCTCAAAATGTTGATGTTAATAAACTGAACTCTGCTTCAAAGTTCTTTCTGAATAGTCAAGGTGAGGTTGTTAAAAATGTTTTTATTTGTGTTCTCATTTTTTTTTCTTGGCAATTATAATGCCTTAGAAGAGATTTAAGCATCATTAAGTATTGTATAACTATCACTGCAAATTACCAGCTTATTTAATACCTATTTAATATTTAATAAATTACGTGGAATCAGTTTTACTAATTTGTGGGGGTAAAAATAATCCATAAAGCAGTAACAATTCCTAGTCAAATAGTTCTCTGGGTACCAGCTGCACAAAATGCTTAGGACTAGGACTGAAAGGACATAAACCCTGCAATCCTGTAAAGAAAATGTGATTAGACCCTGACTGCTCCCAAGGGGAGGAAAGGCATTTCTAATACAAAGCCTCCCTGTACACGTGCAGGAGGGCTGGGAGTCAGCCTGTGCTCTTACTGCACAGAAATATGAAGTTTAATGTTATTTAATGTTTATAGTTACCTTTATGCAGATAGACACACAGGTCACAGTTACAGTTCTTGCTTTTTACTCTCACTCTTTCTGGCAGTTTTTCAATTATGTTGCTCAGATCTACCTATCAGCAGCTAATACTGACATATGTTAATGTATAAAACAAAACAATGTTTTACTTACCCCTCACTTTCACCTCTTCTGTACAGTGCTTCCACCAGTAAAAAAGAAACTTCTGGTCACAATCTGTGAAGATACTTTTAAGGTATTAAGTTTTTACCTTGGAGTTCTACTGTGTAGCCAACCTAATGATATAAAACACCATGTCTTCATTTCCTAACAATAGGTAGGGATGAGGTCTTGAACAACAAATCAGGTTAAAATAATCTTGTTTCATGGTTTCTGTAGTAAAAGTTACAGTCGTTTTCTACAAGCCAAATCCATTATCAAAGTCCTGTTATTCAGTACTAATACAGAAATTTTAAATAAAAATAACAAAGCATTTTTACATTTTAGTCCTAAAGCTGGACTAGTTAGGCAAACCTGCTCCTAGCTTTCACATAACTTTCAAAATAACATATTTTCAGTTAGCTGGATATATCAATGTATCCATCTACCAAAAAAAAAAAAAAGTATTTAAATTGAATCTAAATGATTCTGTCACCCACATTCAAAGACTTTGCTTATAGTTATTTTTGCAGACCATTTTCATATAAATGTGCCATAAACATTTTCCCATTAAGTTTCCATTTCCTAAGCTACAAATGCCATTCTGAGATGTAATTTACAGAATATCATAATGATAATTTGCACTGGTGTGGCAGCATAGGTGGAGGCAAGCGTGAAAGAAATTGGTTTGTGGAAGAAAGACTGATTGCCAAGGAATCTGGTGCTGCAGTGTTTTAATAAGAGAATTCTTATGTCAGAAACCAGGTTATTTAAATAGTGGGTATGAATCAGATTTTTGACAGAAGAGCATTACTGCTGTTTTCCCAGGAATCTGTTGTTTCTAAGAGTTTGCATTAATCCTTGTGGATGATGTAAGGCTCATAAAATAATGCAAAACTCACCCCATCTCGCCAGGATCAAAAGCCCCAGTATTCCCCCTGAAATTAAGCCAGCACTCATGTAAGGATTTAACAAGGACAGTGGGTCAAACGCTGAGCTGAAGAACGGAAGTCGAAATGGAAGTTGTAAAATTTGGTCTGGGGACTATTACAGAGCCAGTAGTTAATGAGTTTAGTCCAGCAGTAAATCAGGAAAGGTCCAACAGTGAAGGGACTAAAGAGCTCAGTGGTGTCTATGGTGTTTTTCCTACATTTCAAGAGATTTCACTTTCAGAGTCATTACACGAGATGAATTTGTTCAAACAAAGCCTCAAGGGATTTGCTCTATTAGTCCTAGACAGGAAGAAGAGTCTAATTTCTTTAGTACAGACTTTATCCATTTTATGATTCCTCTGAAATGTCTTTGCATACCCATATTTATATCTATTTACTGTGAGAAGCCTTTCCTTGAGAAAAAATATAAACAGCTTTTACCAGTAATTCACTGCAATCCATAAGATCTTTATACTGTAAATATCTGTATTAAATGGTTCCTAAAAATAACTGATCTTATTACTGGCATAAAAATGACTATCAGTTTTTGAAAGTCATTGCTCTCATCTCAGCTATTTTGTGTTGCCTGCACGTACTTCTAATGCTAGCACTCATAAGTATCTTAGTCTTAAAATCCCTGGCGAGACAGACTTTTTTCCTGGGATGAAGCCCATCTAAATGTGAATGGACAGATCTGGTGAAGAAGGAAACAAGGAAGCTAGAAGTTAAGGAATTTCTTAGGTTTGTTTTGCTCATCTTCTGTTTTTGTGTTAAACCTTTCAAATATTCCATCTTGCTGGTCATCAGAAAAAGCTCACTTATAGGTTCATCTTGGTACAGCCTGCACAAGACCTCCAAATGAAGTTTATTATATGGAAAAGTTTTATCCTATTTCATACTTATTATTAGTTTTTTATCAGATGAAAACAAATCATAAAGAATCCTGAAGCTCCTGAAACCATACTAAACCCCAAATGTGCACTGCTTTTTTTTCTTCTTTTCAAATTAACAGCTTGGCTTTTACATCAGTAACAAACTGAACTGTATTGAGTAAAATTTATGATTTTTCAGCTTAACCACAGGTTATGATGTGTTTATTCCATTTTTAGTTTAAAATAAATATATATTAATATTCCATTATAAGTATAATTAAATTCAAATCCAGTCCAATTTAACTAGAGACTAAAGAGTTTATTAATAAGTTATTTATCCTATTGTCAGCAGCATTTGTCCTATAATGCACTTATTTTTGCTGTTCCTGAAATCTGTGAAATAAAAATAGAACAAAAACTTAAAGAAACAATTTCCTCCAGATAATTTTTCATGCTATAAATTCCACGTATCACATGTATAAACCCTGGAAGTGTAATTCAAAACATGTATTTCCCAATTATTAATTGTTGCTGTCATCATGAATTATTTGGTCCTGTCAGGTAAGAAGTGAAGTCATCAATTAAAGTAGAATGAGAACTCATCCCTTTCGACTCAGTCTGGTCACATAATTAGCATTCATTTATAGACTCTCCCATTCATGGTGTCACTCCATTTACAGACTACAATAGTGAGGGAAAATGAATGTCCCAAATTGTTTTAGGCTGATATAATGTGCAAATTGCAGTTCAAGTACAGTGATAATGTCATTTATGGGACAGTTCTGTGGGAAAAGAAAATTGTTATAACTATGACACATATTTTTATAAACCTTACTACTGCAAGTAGAGTCAAGGCAAGAGTCTTTGGATATTGAAGCTTTTCCAATTTCAGTAAATAATTATTTTCATGTAATGATAAAATTGAGGGAACCCAGAGCTCCTTGAGAGCCAGTCAAATATGTTTTAAATGCCATCAAATAAGGACTGTAAAATAAATATTACTTCACTGTAGCCCACACCATTTTTCCTTGTCCTGCTAAAAGCTGAAAATAGATTCCTCACAGGGGGTTTTATGTGTAAATTCTTCCCGCTCAATAACACCAAAAGACAGAAACACTAAAATTTTTAGGTCTTTTTTCTGCCTTTCTCAAATGTTAAGACTTTTTCTATGGCTTTTTCCATACAGATTACTCACTCAGCACTGCATGAATTTTGGCCCATCTCAGAGGCCAGGGATGGCATACATATATATAAATAACAGTTTAAATGTCTTTTAAATGTCTTTTCCTTTTCTCAGAGAGCGAAAAAGGAATAGAAGTAGATTGCTGAACTTCAACAGGTAGATTTTGCCATATGTTAGCATTTCAAAAAGTTAATTAAAAATATGTTCTGCTAAAGAGACTTATCTGACTAAATATTTAAAACCTCAGAATTTTGAAACTCAAGCCCATAGCCCTTATGTTTATACACTAAATGTAGCAAAAGTGGCATTTTATCAAAGATCAATTTGCTTTTGAAAAGGGATAAATGAAGCAAAAATTAAAAAGAAAAACTGAAAGGAGAAATATATTTATGAACTCTGAATTGTACTTCTTTTAAAGTTCAGAGCTTTGACTGTAAGGCTATGATATAATTTTTAAAAACAAACAGGAAAACATCCAACAACATGTATTTTTCTTCCCCTTCAGATGGTATGGGAAAACCCTTCAACAAATACATGTCTGCATTTGCACAACAGTTTCAAATTATAAACTGCATTCTCTAGCTTTTACAGGAAACCACTGTGCTTGGTGGCAGTATGAAGTTATTTTTTTATTGGCCTGGGATGTGTACTGGTTAAAGCAGAACTATTTGGTCAACCACACATACAGGACTGTTTACCCACAATTAATACAGCACACATTAATCACGTGTGAGCAGGACGTGCAGACAGACACGGGGCTGACTGGAAGCCCCAAGTTTACCTCCATGATCTGTAAATTTTCTCCATTCAACCACACAAATGTTTCCTCTAAGCACAAAGAAATGGAAGGGCAGATGAACTCTCAATACTAAAGAACCAGCCCCCCAGATTTTTAAGCTGGTTTTGCCACCTTCTCCTCCCCAGCTGTGTTGAGCTGACTGCTGCCTGAGTGGGCCAAAGGATGCAAAATCTTTTATGTTCTTTTAGTGAGCACATAAAGCAGAAGAAACTTGGCACCATAATCTCAAAGCACTCTGGAAAAAGCACCAGTTACATTTAATGCTAAATCAATAGACCTCCCAAATTATTGTTGAAAGCCTATGAAAAACCACAAAAAAGAGAAATTCTTAGGAAACTGGAAAAAAAAGGTGGGCAGAAGCCTTATACGTTATACACCCAAATATCCTCTTTCTCCTCCTGTCATCGTCTGCCACAGAGTCAGGAGCTGGATGGAAATGAGTCCGCAGTGCTAGAGGAAGAAACCCTCCACTGACTGAAGTAACTGCTGCAGAGTGGGTGGGGGCAAGATACACATGAACCTGGAGGTTCTGCAGGCACCACTGTTTTGTTGCTGTTACTGTTCTCTGTGGAAAAAGAATGCAAAGGCTTTCAGCATCCAACATGCCCTTATATGAAATTTATGAATACATACATGTTTGTCCTTGGGTTCTCTCAGACAGTAATTCTTAATTTAAGGGTCATATGCAGAGATAAAATGCTGTAAACAGCAACAGTGTTTATTCATCACAACAGTTTGCATCACCACAGTCCTTGATGGTTTCAAGATAAAACAGAATCTGTGACGCAGGATACTCTAAAGCCTGAAATTGGTGCAGTCATAAAATAACCCAAAACAAGGGAAATACCAGATTTACTGTGTTATCTGGCAGCAATTAAAGAACGTGGAATGCCAGATATATCCTATAAGGCTGCCTGGAACACCTTCAGTGGGTTAATCCTACATGGAATCCTACTTTGCATTTCTCACATGAATTTTCACAACATCTCAGGAAATCCTTTTTGCTGTTTGGAAACTTTGCTCTTCTGGCAGATTGTAAGGGACAAGCAAATTTCTCCAAGCACCCTGAATGCTAAATTCTAGATATGGCACTTTGAAATAGCTCATTAAAAGCCATCTTGTTTCAAATTCGAGATATAAAAGCTTTCATTTCTGCAATGCCCGGGAAACTCTCCAAATAAAACCCAAGGTTGTACCATCCACATTTTGCAAACATTTCCCAATGTTCTATGATTTTTTTTCCACAAGTATGGCAGCCAAATAATTCCTCTACAAATTAGCAACAGCCACTCATCCAGAAAAAGAAAGTTAACATTTTGACATATCAAAGCTTCCCTTTAGTGTGGAGCTTGGATCATTTCTGGATTTTTTTTATTCCAGTTCCTTGTCCTCTAAGGTACCAACCAGTCAGGCTTTTGGGCAACCTTGTGGGTGCTTGGGTCACATAAAAAGAAAATCAGACCCTCTGCTTTTCATCTCATTGAGATCTTGGGACTGCAGTCCCTGCTGTTAATCTTGACATTCCAGGATGTACAAATATTGTTCTCCTTTGAATTTTTCTTACTACTAGCCAGGGAAACTGGTATTTGGACTTCTCGTGGACTTTAAAAAAGAGTAATCCCAGGCTCATTCCCATTCTCGTTCAAGCTAACAAAATGTTTGCCATGATTTCAGTAGAGTGCCAGGCCCTCAAGGATGACTTTCTCAATATTCAGCTTCAGCTTTTGAAGTTCCACATGGCTCAACTCAAAAGATGACTCACTTGGGAGGAGCAATTTCTTGAATCCTTTGCACGCTGAAATACATGTTCCAAAAACCGTAGAGGTCAGTTAAAAATAGAAATAATTTTGCCAAACGTGCCATGCTTTTTCCTCCATTTTTTCCATGGTACCTGTGCTTTACTGTGACCTTGGCAAGTTCAGGTGCTGTTATCACAAGAAGATGCATTTAAAGAAGTGTGGATGGGGATCCATGTTGTCTGGAGAAATCACTTTCAGATTAAAGTTGTTTGTGCAACCATTTCCACTTCAGTGGAACAGGAACAGGGTGATGTCCTCCCATGATGACAAGGAAGAGTATGGCAGCTGTGGCAAGGGTGAAACAGCTTTCCCATGGGAAGCTGACATGTTATTTCTTTTGTAAAAACCTTCAGAACCTTCTGGAAAGGGACTCACTATTTGGTGAAGCATTAAGGACTTTTTGGAAAATGTGCTTTGCTTCATAAGAAGTTGCTCAGAATGTGGTTCAAAATGTGTTTTTCTAACTGAAGAGAAATGTGTGGTGCATATGAAAAAATACAGAAACCCATGAAAGATATCTTTGTTAAATGTCAGTGATATGTGTCTGTTATTTTTCTGTCTTGCAAGCTAATAAACTTAAGACCAGTTGCTTTACAGACAGGGTAGTTATTAGCTCTCAGTAGAAAATAATGTACCACAGGGAATTTACAGTATAAGAAAATTGCTCTTAAATATTTGGGGCCATCTGAGCCACCCAGGTTAAGTGTTTTCTGGCAGTAGAGGTGTTATTGTTGCCATAGCCCTGCCACATGATGTTATTCTCCCAAGTAAAATGTAGTTTTCCTGTTAAAGACCTCTGCTTAAGTCCACAATTTCCTTCTCATACCCAGGATGGAAAAGATGTTTCTGAGGATTGTGCAAAAAAGCAAAAAGAACGAAATTGCTATCAGTATTTTAAATAAAGCAGGTGGACTCCAATAAAAAGGCATTTAATTTCTGACTGCTGTCACAGAAAAGAGAATCATCGAAGGACTACATTATTGAGTACAGTGACCATAAACTTGTTGCTTCTGTTTTTCAGGAAGAGCAGAAGACACTCAAACCCAAAAGTAAGACACTACAAAAATAGCCTTGTGAGGAGGCATCTAACCCTAATGGTTTTATTTTCATGGAACTTTCTTTTGCTGTTAGACATCTTCTGTTTTTTCTTAATTGCAACTTGAATCTAGCTAATGAAGATCCAGACTGGCAGTAAGAACAGCTACCATTGCAAACCCAACAGCCAGACTGCGTGGTGATTGTGAGGATTATCAATCACCTTACAGACAGAAAAATAAACATGAAATTGTGTTTTCAAACCCCTCAAACAATGTCTGGCTGTACACTTTCTTGGCCTTATATTCTGCTTTTAATAACATAAATATAAAATCATTCTGCATTAAAACTTGACAACAATTGCTTCATTGCTTATTCCAGGGCACCTATAGCAAAGCTGAGGTTTTATGAGTGTAAGTAGATTAGACCTGCAATGTTATTTTTAGTCGTGTAGTTATTCATGAGCAAAGGGTTTTTTAGATACAAACCAGGTGCAGAGCAGCTGCTTTGTGTATCTGTGAAAGTGGCCTCAAACTGAACAAAAACACTGCAGATACCTATCTTTGAGTAACAGCAGTTCTGTGTCACACAATTCCTCCACGTTATTCCTGAGCAACAGTTTTCCATAACCAAACAATTGGTGTGCTCCTCAGCTGAGGTCAAAGCTGTGCCACATCTGCCTAAGCAGAGCCTCCAAAGGGCACCCTCACGGCCACGCTGGGAAGGCAGAGAGTGCAGGCTGCTCCTTCCCAGCTCCATGGACCATCCCGGGATAGAAGGAGCCCCCTCCCAGCCCCTGCTGCGTGCTGACAGAGCCATACAATAGCAGCATAGACAGAAAACCAGCAAATCCTGCCAAACAAAACAGGCTGTTTGAGACAAGGACTGTAAAGCCCAGTGGAGGTCAGTGTCTCCTTGACCGTAAACAAATGATAGTGATTAATATTAACACGTAAATTTGTGTGGGGAAGGGAAGAGATGCCTTAAGGAAAGCTACAATGCTCAGTAATAACCTAAACTTCATTTCACATATCTCACAGTGATTTGCACTTAGCTTCTGAATAAAGGCCGGAAGCAACGTTTGATTGGAAAAATATTATGCAGCCAGAAAGCAAGAGCTGAGAGAAGGGAGCCTACAGCACTTGAGACTAGGGGCTGAAAGTTCCATCTGACAGAAAAAAGAATGCCTGTTGATCTGGAGCAAACATAATGTGAAACATGTTTGCTGAGTGAGAAAAATGTTGGTTGGGCAATATCAAAAGCAGCTGTGGTGTGACAGTCGAAAACCAATTAAGTAAATGTGACATGGCAGCAAAACAGTCCGTGTGGATTTGGGTCTGTGACGTTACTAGAGGGGACAGTGATGTAGAAGTGTCTCACCAAGCTGTAACTGTGACGACAGCACAGGGGACCTGCCAAGGGTGGGGGGAAATACGTGTACTACTCAGATTCTATGTATCTTTCTTTTTTAATTATTATAATTATTCATTAAATCTCTCAGATTTCCAGTTGCTCAGACACATCTCATGCTATGGTGAGGGTAAATTAACAACACAAGTAGCCACGCTCATCTGATGTTTACCTCACACTCTCCATTCCCTGGATTTCTTCCTGTTCTTCTTTACACCAATCTTGAAAAAAAAAATCAAACCACATAACCAAAAAAACCCACCCCACTGATATGCAATTTATTCTGCCAGACAAGAAACATGTCAGATTGATTGTGCTGTGATTTTCAAATCTGCAAGAATGTAATAAAATATCTATACATTTTTACTAGCAAGAGCAGATCTACAGCTGCCATTCTTCTTTGCAGGAACATGCAGTGCCTGCAATGGAATGGGTTTCACTGCTTTATTACTAAAAGAAAAAATCACTGGTCTGTATAAAAAGACCAGATATTGACACACTGATCGAAGACTGGGTGGGTAAGATACACTGTATATCAATATTTTGTAAAGTGGCATGGGATGAGAAACTGCTTTTTGTACTTGAAAATACTGGAAAGCCAAAATTCAAACACATAACAAGGCTCATGTCCTTTTCATCTCTTTTTGTGGGTTTCTTCTTGAACAAAGAAACCAGTATTCAATTTTTCTGGTTATTTGAATCACATAAGATATTTTGCCAGTGAGTCACTGGCAAGAGACTAGATGAAAAAACTTTATCATCAAGAGATAATGTAACAAAGCAGTGCAAGTCTATGCTGCAGATTATTATGTAGGGAGTTCCAACACACTAGGATTATCGTTTTCGATGTCTGCTTGCAATAATTCAGTCAAACATGGCCTATTCTATGCCCCAAATGGTGCTAGCAGTTCTTTTTCCTGAAGCTTTCCACATTTCCACAGAACTGCAGCAACTTTCTTTCAAGCTTCCCCGACATACTCCCACCTCTTCCTCAAGGGAGCACTTGGGGATGAATGGATGGGTTAGTCTCCGTGACCCCCTCGCTCGGTGGTGCCACTGTGAGTGCCAAGAAGGGACTGACAGTCGGCTGGAAGTGCCAGGCGAAGGCCAGGAGCAGCCAGCCACACACCAGCGATGCACCCTGCGCTCAGTGCGCCTTGCTGCTGCTGCTAATCTGCCCCAATCGGTGACCTACAGCTAATGCACTCAATAGGCTTTCTGCTGAAGCCTGACCAAGCTATTACTAACACAGCTGGGCGAAAAAAGTACAAAAATTACTCTGAATATGAATATGATCTTTTAATGACCTTCTCCATTCCTAATGCTTTCAGCCCACTTGCTTCCAGGTCAGACTAACGTCTAAAGCAATCATCCCAAGCAGCAATGGGTTATCTTTGGTGCCTACAAACCATTCCACTTGGTGAGCTTCCCTTTTTTTTCCAACAGCAGCTGGGAAAGTAATTGCTGGTGGAAACACATGGACACAGTGAGCTTCAGCACCGGCAGGACTGCATTAGGCCATGTGGTTAACTTGAACTGCATGCATTTGGATTCCCTGCCTTAATTCTGAACCCACAACATAAGGGGAGCATATTTCCCTGCTCCCACATCATTAATTGCAATCACTGTTATCCAAATAATCTGGTTCATAGATAAAAATTGTTTCAAAAAAACGTTGGGAGAAAGACAATAGATCAGCTAACAATAGACTGGCTAATCATTTAGGAAAACTAATAAAATAATAGTGACATATTAATAAACCATTCTGACTCCTGGCTCATCCAGTATTTGGTCTATAAACTACAGCAAATCCAAAATCCATCTGCTAAATTCTACTGACACTGTAATCTACAGGAACTCTTGATTCTTGTGCAGGGTGATGGGTCAGTTCAGGGAGTTCAGCCAAGCACTAAGGTCTGAATTTGGCTTCAGGAATTCTGACATGCCTCCACCTCCAAGGGATTGCAAAGGTCTAACAAGCACTGTAAATAGCCCAAGCACAAGGCTCCAAGTGAGCAACGACACAAGAAGCAGCTGAGTTAGGTTTTAGCAATAAAAACATTGTTACCTTCTGCCTTACATAGATTTTCTACGTGACAAACATCAGAATTAAACAGTTGCAATATTCAGCACATTTTTATCCAGATAAATATTGAAAACATATTTAATGCAATATTGAAGGGATTACAGAATTCAGAAAAGGGAAAGTCTGACTAATGCTGCAGCTGTGCAGCATTCCAGTGAATCCAAGCCATTGCCAGCATTTATTAGCCACTCAGCCTTTGACAATAAACAATCTCCAGCTCATGATCATATATCCAGACAGATAGATGTACAGTATTGCCTACACAGACACATTAACACTGTCCTGTCTACACTAATATTCTCCAGCATTAGCTTTAGTTCAGTGAGCCTCCTTCAAAAGGTGCAGTTCAATTTTGATTTTATTTTCTTTAATGATTGTAAATAATTACAGTATAGCATGTCTTGTTGTGCATTTACTTTTGTTTTCTGGAATAATTACAGTGGTCTGAAGTATGTGAAGACTGTTTGTTCCTGACATTAAAATGAAGACTTTAGCCATTTTACAAAATCAAATTTTAGGTTGGAAAAATACTTTTCCCCGTAATATTTGGAATCAAACTACTTAAAGTTACGATAGTAACTACAATAGGGAGCAGGTTTTCATCCACTGGAGGAGGTGTGCTTTAAGAAAGAAAACACCAGTGGAAATGTCTAGGCATGTGCTTCTCAGGGAAAAGTACACTAGTAGAAATATCAAAGAAATAATCATGATACTGTCCTGTTAAATCAGATTAAGAAAAAACTCAGGGATTGTTTCCCACCCTTTTGTGGAACAAGTAACATGAGTTTTGTGCAGTCTCTTCCATTTCAGCATGCATTCCACATTGGATTCAGATAACCAGGCACATGTAGGATGGACTCAAAGCTGCCTCTCTTATCTTTGGCCACCACCACATTATAAACTTCAGTTAAGAGCTTTATTTATGTTTGGTGTCTGGTGAAGGTTCAGAAGAGGAAGCAAAGAGAGGACTGTCATTAACTAAACAGAACTTTGCAACGTGAAAGGGTTTTGGTTTCTTGAAATACCTGCTTTGCCAAGGACGTGCTCAAGGGTTTATATCATACAAGCCAGGACACTTGCCTTGACATACAGCATTAAAACTGGACTAATACCAGCCAAGATGAATCTCCAGTCTGAGAAACTGCTCTGAGAATGCTCTAAACAAGAAAACAAGAATGCTTTGCAGAGGAAAAGCCAGGGAAATGATTCAATGCTTCTGATAACACAAAGCAGAAAGTCACACAAGAGAGCCTCTCATATAAAAATATGTATTGTTTCAACACACAAGATAAAATAATTACTTGGCCCCCTTCCTCTTCCATTTCTTTTAGTAAATGAAGAATGAAATGTCACCAGTATTATTCAGTTATAGTCTTGTCAAAGTTCAACATATCAGAGAAAATCTCCAATAATACTGAGAAAGAGATTATTGTCAGCTGGAGAGTGTTTTATTGTGGTACCTTGCTGGGATAGTTTTATAAATATAGTCCAAGAACAAGTGGAAAAAGCAGCAGATTCCTTGCAATATAGGGAAGGATTAGGGTAAGAATAATATATCTATTTTCATTTTTCCTCAAGTGCTGAACGTTCCAACATTAAGTACAATGGGAAAGTATTTTAGAAGCATATTTTTCATTAACATAAAATTTTCCCTTCAGCGCAACCATCTCCGGAGTTGCACCTAAATTTATCACTTAAAATGATAATTCTCAACGTAGCCTTAGGTAGTGCAGATGCAAACCAGCAATAGTAGGACCAAGCACCCAGGTGGGGACCCAACTAAAACCAGTTCATTCCTGACCCCATCACACTGGTCTAATCTGCCAGACATGCAGACTCTAAAATTGTTGCAGTTTGTAGTGTGTTTTAGGACAAATATTTGGAGGCAAAACAAACTGGATGAAGTTACACACTGTACCTTTATGACTGGAATAGACAAGCAGCTCACACAGGTATAACTCATGAGCAGGATAGGCAGGTCTAACTAATACTTTCATCAGTCATCCTAAACTGGCAACATTTTTTAGTCACTACATTTCAAAACCTCTCTCCTGGAAAAAAGATGGACCCATATATCCTGGTCCATATCCTGGATTTACAAAAATTGCAGTTGTATGGGCTTTGATCCTCTGACCACTCAGCCAGCAGAGCAGGGATGTCAGGGAACTGCCCCACGGAGGCGAGAGACAGCTTTGATAACACTGAGCCATTGCTGAACTGCCCTTGAAGCTCAGCTAGGGAGCAAGAGTTCTGAGCTTGGAACTGGATCCAGCTGGCATGAGACAATTAAACACTGTGGTTGTTGCACTGTTCTTAGATATTTTTAGTAAAACAAGCATTGTTAAGGTACCACTTCAACCCAGACTTGCTCAGTGGCAGAAAGTTGTCAGGTGGTCAACCAAAAATGGTCA
The DNA here is from genome assembly GCA_013397815.1 of Aleadryas rufinucha. Taxonomy (NCBI): domain Eukaryota; kingdom Metazoa; phylum Chordata; class Aves; order Passeriformes; genus Aleadryas; species Aleadryas rufinucha. Next base: position 35,344 of record VZTH01008339.1, on the reverse strand, counting down.
ACCTTATGGAGTCATAACAAATTTTTTCCATTGATAGCCCTTGCATCCTCTTCCATTAATGACTGAAGAACGCAGGAGAATTACGGAACATTAATTAGTTTTGGAAGTCCTAGCATAGCTAGTAACTCACATTTACTAGAATTTCACTATTTCAAATAGAATTCCACCCCAAAGGAGCAGGATATCACCCCTGAGTTCACATCAAGTTCAACTTGCAAAGCACCACGGTACAGTATGTGCTGCTGGATAAAACAAAATAAAGAAAATGACTGCAGCTAAACTGAGATTATTGAACCTGAGAGAGTTGCTGGAATCAATGATCTCCAAGTGAAAGCCTACCACAGTGGTCTGATCCAGAGGACATTTATTACTGTATAAGGAGCACTAGCCCAAGAGACTAGACAGAACTCAATAAATACATTTTTCATTTATGAGCACGGTGATAACCTGGACAGTCAACGAAGATCCTTTAACAACAACAAAAAAAATCACTCATTTCTCTGGCCTTTTGTTAAATCTTTTTGATGCTTCACAGAGGTTTAGGAGAAGCTGTGGTCAGGGATCAGGAGCTCACATGCAACTGCCTGCAGGTGATAGTCATATAAAAGATAAAAGGGCTATAATACCTTATGGCATCGAAGCAATCAAAAAGGAACACTGGCAAAGAAGAAAAGTAAGGAAAAAAAGCCTGAGGTACACAATTCAAGTTGTATGTTTCCTTTAAAAAGAGATACAGAATAAATCCAACTTCTTTACCATTAGAAATTACTGTTCCTTTTAAATAACATGTGAAATTATGACAATTAAGGTAACATCCAGAGGTCAGAATAAAACAGCAACAGTTTCTAGGTTGTCCTCTCCAGAAAATAAAAAGGATAATATTTGCAAATAAGACTTTTAGTAGAATCTTCCTAAAAAGTTGCATTCTAAATAAATGCTATTATCATGAAACACTACTGGTTTCTTTCCACTCCTGAAATCAAGCCAAGTATTTAAGCATATAATACGGTTGTATCATAGCCATTATAAAAACCCAATTCTCTGCATTAGGCTTTTCTTAATGAAACGCTGCTGAAATCCTCAGCTTGATCTTCTAATTATTTGGTTATGAGCAAAGTTCATCGTGGTTTAAAGATCAATATTAGTTTAAATTAAAATTCTGTCAGATTCTCAGGATAGTCCTTAATTATTGAATGAAGGAACTAAAGGTTGACCAGGACTGTTGCAAGCAGCTGATATTTCGTCATATATTTCTCTGATTATTTCAACTCTTTTTATGCATCTGCAGGATAACACACTTTGGTAATCCCACAGCAAAAAATCATTTGAGGACTCATGGCTACATTTCTATATAATATCAGACAAGGTTTGCACAGACTTTATCCCTCTTTTTTACCACCTAAGATTAGGCAGCTGCATTGCAAGACAAACCACTCTAAGCACCTTCTTATGGTGATTCAGACAACTTGTATCTCGAGGTCTTTTAGAAACTCCTGCATCTTTCCAATTCATAGGCTTCAAGCTGTTACATCCCAGGTGAATGGTCTGGCTAAAATCAGATGGAATTAAGCAAGACAAAGGGCTGGACACCAAAAAAAGTCTTGCCTTTATTTAAAAGGAGCCTAATATTAAGATTCTATCTCTTTCTCATCTTCCTTCTTAACTGAGACAAAAATTCTTCTCTAGCTACCAGAATTAATTACTGGGATAATTTCTTTTGTGGTTTAAAACCACATCTTTCAGAAAACAAGCACATAGGTAGGAATATATTACCAGCCATCTTATCAGCTTACACTTTCTGTGAAACTCAGTTCATTGGGAAAAATGCCCTGTTTGAGTTTAGAGCACATTGCAGGATTTGGAGCAAGTTTGAAGATCAAAACCAAGATACAAACAGCAATTAATTTCTGTGAATTTCTTATTTTGTTATAACACTTTGCCCTGCTACAGCACTTGGTGTATTTTCTGAATACAGAAATCTTCCTAGTTTGGAAGAAGAAAACAATAATAAACCAAAAACCAACAGGCCCAGACAGAAGTGTGTATCCTAACATAATCAGGAACATTAAGCTTATGTATCTGACTTGGTGACAGTGGAAAACTTAAAGAACTCTGCTTTTTTTAATATCTCTTTCTGGCTCTGTGGGAAGCTAGAAATATTATTACTGGTCAAACAAAATAATGTTATGTACACAATTTTGTGCCTACAAAATGGATGCCAAAATGAAAGACAGTATTTTTTTCTGATTTAGCCATTAATTTCTTTATTAAATAAAAGCAGAGGAGGCATCACAGTTCCATAGCCACATTCCATTAGAAATAATTTTTTCCAGATCATGGGATTCTTTCCTATTGCCAGTTTTAAAGTCATATAAAGGCATATTAAATGAATAACATTAAATAATACATCAAACAGAAGATTACTTATGTCTGCCATGGAAATGCCAATCAGAGGTAAATGCAAGGGGAAGATGTCACCTGGGACAGCTGATAAAGAACAGGTAGAGTCACTTCAACAGTCTCTGTCATTGCAATCAAAAGGGAATTCTCCAAAACCCTGCTGCTCCAGACAATTTCTCCACAGGTTACCAGGCTAAGTCCCCAGCAAGCAGTCATCTCAACACAATGTGGGAATCTCTGAACCAAATCATGTCTGTGGTATTAATTCTTTGAGAAAAAAAAAAAAACAACAACCAAAACTATTTTGTCTGCAAAATAAAGAATCATGTCTGTGGTATCAATCCTTTAGGAAAAAACAGCTGCTTTGTCTGCAAAGTATTGAGCCACGCTGAAATGCTGCACAAAATACAAGTGATTTCTGTCAAGTTAAACACTCCAGGAGACATTTCCAAAGCCTCATAAGGACCACAGATAACCCCTTCCCATAAATGGGCTTTAAGGCATCCAGACCCCACGTTAGATTTGAAAATTTCAGAGCTGATGAGGGGTATTTGTTCAAATTCCTGTTTCATGTTTGGAGGGTCTCTTCTGCTAGAGCTGAGTAAAACCAGATTTTGAGTTCACTTCAGCAGGATTAGTTTCCTTCATGAGAGGGGACTAACCAGGATTCGTGTCTTCCTATTGCTCTCTGTCCAAACTTTATCAAACAGTGTAACCCCAGAGTACTGACACCTGATGTGTTCAGAACAGGGAGACACACTGTGCTGCTCTGACCTCGCCACATCCTGCTGAGAACCACCAGGTTAATCCAGGCTAAGTGAGACTCTGATGTTTAGAGCAGGTCTGGTTTACAGCAGAGTATTCATCTCTGAAAGGGATGGGAAGAAGTGTCCAGAAGCATTATTTATAAATGAAGATAAGTGCTGGCTGACTTTCCTGCCTTATGCTTATATCATCTAATTACTTTGGCACAGTGTTTCACTCTTTCATGTTCCAAGTCTGGTTTGTGCTCTAGCAATTCACATCATTCTCCTTCCTATCTCTTAAATTTTCTTTCCCCTCCCTTTAGATAGACCATTAGCAATCCTAAGTAAACTGATCTTCAGGGGTTTATGTGCTCAGTGTTACATAATTTCTGCTCCCAGTTTCCCAACAGTAATTTTTTTTATTTTTAGCTGCAAGATATTGAGCTCTGATGGGCACACTTTTAATGGGATCTCCCAGACCCCCACATCAATCTCAAAGCACCCCAAAACCAGTGAGAGTTGTGAATCTCAATGCCCAAATTCTATAATCTGGGGAGAGGGACACCTAGAACCATTAAATTCTTTAAACAACAATGAAAACTAAGTGAGGCAAGACCTAAGATACAGGACCCATCTGGCATGTCTAAGTGTTCTCTTTTGCAGCACATTAAGTTAAATGCTCACACTGCAACATGGTTTATGGCTTTCATGTTCTCTGAGAAAGGTTTGTATGTGACACAACCCTCTCCGCCTCTACATCTGCTAACCTGAAGCCAAACAGGACTTTTAAATGCCTATTCTCTTTGATCTTCCTAACACAAGCAAACAATTCTTTCAACCTCACTAGCTATATCTCCTGATTTTTGAGTTAGCTCTGAGTTTTAATAGCCTGGTAAAGTTTCATAGGTGTATCTTACACAAAGGACATTTCTTAATTCCAAACTGAGGTAATGAAATATAATTCCTCACTCAAATTTTCTAATTACAGAATATTAGAAAATGACAAATCACTGTCTTCAAGAATTAAAACATCAGCAGGTAGCTGGCAGAATAAATTATGTTTAATTATAAATATTTGCACTCCACTGTTAGTAACATGATTTAGGAAATAGATTAAAAATGTAATATAAATCTTTTGTGCATGTATTTTATAAACAAATCTTTAGTTCTTCTATACACAAATGCATATCTTGTCCTAGCACTAATTTGTAGAAACTATATCAGTATCAGGGGAATCTTTGATCTGCACAATTATCAATTACATAATTAAAATCAGAAGAGTAGAGATGCTTTGAAGATTTATTAGTAACTTAATTTATTCCCAGTTATTAATTTTCATTGCCTAAGATTGAAAAACATGAAACAACAAAGTGTGCATGTTGGCTCTGTAGTATTCTTTGAACTAACAAGCCTCCTATGAGTTCCAAGAAGTATATTTTGGGTTATTTATTAATATACTACTTGTGTTCCTAGGAAAATATAGGCAGTCTATGAGAGGTGGATTTGTGTTTTGCAGCAAACATTAATGTCTATATTTGAGATTTTATGAAAAAATAGGCAAGATCTTGAAGACTTTAACTACATTTTCTCTTCAAATTTACTCTAAAAATGCTTTTTACCTGAATTAAGAACAGGGTGGACACTATCATTCCAGTCCAGTCTCTTTCTTCATTACAATCCTTTGCACTGAGGGGAATTAAATATCAACCATCAGCAAGTCAGATCGTCTTATGACAACACACAGTAGCCTACTGTTCAAAATGAAATCACAGCACTGCAACCTTTCTTACATGGAATAAAGACTTTTAAACTTATGAAGTTTACTTGTATTTGCCAAAGATGCTGCACTCATGTGCCAGACAATTTTCTTCCAGTTAGGCAAAGTGATTACTCCAGAATTACACCTTCTGTGCAGCTGAGTAATATTAATTAACCAAGTGGCTACCTGGAAACTCAAAGATCTGAGGAAATCTCTGGACTAGCTGAAATAGCATAATCACCAGAAAAACAAAGATAGAGGTGGTAAAAAAATATATTGTTTACTGAAATAGCTACAAGCCAAAACAAAACACTCAGAACCATAAAAGACACTTTGGGTGCGAATATTACCAAGAAACAACAGGTTTTGAGGGTAAAGTGTTTTTAAGAGAAGACACTGTGCAAGTCAAAGCAATGGAGATGGATACCTCATCTGCAGAGTATAAACTCTGAAAGGAGGTAAAGAATTTTCAGTTCAGAAATCATGTTCTGGATTTTAGAAGAAACCAATTTATCTGAGGGAGTTTGAGAAGAAAAAGAAGGAAGCGCGCCAGAGCATTTCGGCAACAAGGCCCCAGCCTGATACCAACAGACTGATTTTAATCATTTAAATATCACAGAAAACTACAAGAAACAGAGCTATGCATCATACCAGCCACATAAATCTACCTCCTTAAGGAAAGATTTGAAGAGTTTTGTTATTCAAGATCTGTTTATGAGCCTGAGGGCTCATGTCAAGTATTCTGCTCATTCACCTTATGTACTCAAAACAGGGAGATGGCTTTTGTACAATTACATACGAAGAAAACAAGAAAAAAAGCAACAGAAGTTCAGGGGACGAGCATTCCGCCTCCTAGCCCACAGTCTTTGTGTAGTTTCACTACATGCATGTAATTTTGATTTATGTATAAAGGGTGAGTAATTGAAGATGAAATCCCAAAAGTTACTCTACTCAGCCACGGACATCTGCAGTGGTTTCTTCTAGGAATCAGGCTTTCCAACACCACCTCATACATGTGATATTTTTAGTATTTCCTGGTTTCAGTTAAGAGAGAAATCACAAAAACACAGCTTTTAAAATGTATTTTCCCATGTATTTCTCTTGCCATTGTACCTCAGAAGTAAACCGTAGCAGAGAAACAGAGCACAGCAGTATAATAAGCATCTGGACCATAAACAAGGGTGAGTTACTTCTTCCATTCCAATGAGTATTTATGTAAACGTAACTTTAATCAGATGTGATCAGCGTGCTTTTTTTTAACGCTAAATGCAAAAACCCAGCCCAGTGAACTGTTATTGCAAGTGGGAAATAGCATCAGCTCTGTCAGAAGCTCTTTCTAATGCCATGGAGCTGAGTAGAGACAGAGTTACAACTTCTATTTAAAGCTCTCTGATACAACTAACTAAATGGCAAAATCTCTGGCATTGACTTGCATTTTGCTAAGTTAATTAAATGGTTTTTACCACAATATGGATCACGTATTGTTCAGAGTAATCAGACACTATGCCAAGCAAGCAACATCATGAGCTATCCCTCTCCACCCTAATTTGTTTCAACAAAGCCTACAGTAGCCTCCTTTTTAATTTATAATTAATGTTCTGAAAGGATGTGAACACTACTGTGTCCTTCCCTGGGAGGAAGCTGGGGAAGACCCTGGCAGCAGCAGCCACTGCCTCAGCCTTTATTCCATGGCTGGCCACTGGCTTGGCCACCACTGCAGACTAGGCAAAGAGAAGGGCTTTGTCTCATATTCACATCCTACACCACGTATTTCCCTTACTGCTTCTGGGCAGTAGCAGAGCCAGCAAGTTCTCAACAAAGGAATTTTCGTGATAAGTGAAATTTCACTGCTTTAAAGCTAAATAAAAGAGTTTTAATTTGGTCAAGTAGTTGCTTGAGAACTCAATTTTCACACCAATCTTTCCATTTCAGAACATAGCCTGATCATTAAAAAAAATGCGGGAAATTTACTTCGAATTTGAACATAGTCACTTCGAATGACTTTCCAAAGATTCAGAATACAAAGCAGCCTTTCCTGTGATTTGTGCCATTCTGATAACTTGGAATAATCAGGAACTGAGTTGATGGCTGCTTTACATTCCCAAAGTGACATAAAACAAATGGGTTGTACCAGGGAATTCATCCTTTCTTAAGCGCTCTTCTCACTTCTCTGTATCAAATAACTCTGTATCAAATAATCCACAAAAAAAAAAAAAAATCCAAACCTTTACTGAAGAAATAAGACAGTCATACATAAAAATTGCAATGTTGCTTCACTACCCATCCACTCACACAGAAGCTCAGCAGAGAGGGAAGTGCTCAGAGTCCTAGGAGAGAAAATGGGAGTAACAGTTTCCTGAGGACCTCTAAGCCAGCACACCATTAAATGTACTGTCTAACATTGTTCTATTCTTCCACTCTTGCAGCTACCACATGTGATGGACAAAATCCAAGTTAAACACTCTCACCAGAGCATGCTCCAAGACAGACGACCGGGCCTCGCCAAAACAATGCAGTTCTATTCCCTATTTATTTTTGTAGTTCAAAGACCTGGCAGTAGCCCATTTGATGCCTGCCATAAGGACCAGAGCGCTCCTGATTACTGCCATGAGATTTCCAAGCCCACAGACGGCATGTATTCCAGCCTATGCCAGTCACCAAGATGGACTATGTACAAACAGCAGCGGGATCCTCTGAAAGAAAGAAAAAAGCCAGCTCCCATTTCCACTTTGAACCCACCCACGATAGGCTGCCAGCTTGAGGACCTTGCTTTAATCACAGCAACCACATGAAAGGGTTTATTCTGTTTATCTTGGTTCATTTAGGAAACCAGTGATAAGTCTGCCATGAAAAAAATTCCATCATCTCCTGGAAGCTGGCATACTTGTCCAAAGATACAGGCTTTGATTTCATTTTAAGCGTGGTTATTTAGAGTCACATCACTGAGAGCATGAGTTTTCTCATTCTACCAGATGACTTTTTTTTCCCTAATAAGCAAGCTGTGAAAGCTTCAAAATCCTTCTCAAGCAGCATGGCATCTCTGGGGGGAAGTGGTGGGAAAAGGGCAACAGATCCTCCTAAGGCCACGTCCGCAGTGTGCAGGCTGCATCCGTGATGCATGCAGCCAGCCAGGAGGCAAGAGGTGCTGGGAGAAGAGCTGTGGCCCACACGTGGAAGGGGATGAGACATGCAACGAGACCAGCCCTTCTTTCTTGCACCGAGCTGTCTGAAGAAAATAGGACAAATGCAGTCTTAAATAAAGGTATGAGACTGGGCCCAGCTGCTGAACATGGAGTAAAAAACAACAGACATCGAGGCTAATTGAAGCTAAAATCATGTAGTCCTCTTCTGCATGGGCTAGGTGTTAAGTTTCTTGGCTGTGGAGCATTATGGACAACCAGACAGGTTCTCTTGTCCCTGGAAACCAGAGCAGTGTATATATAACATAGTTTAACCTTGCCATACACTTGTGGCTGTCCCCAGTGGTGTTGGTGCTGTAGCCAGATGCTGTTGCATTGGTTTTCCAGGCTCTCCAGGTACCTCAAATGGCTGAAGGGCCAATGGACATGGTTGTCTCTTTGGACACAGATGGTAGCAGTCTGCTATAACCAACTGAAAGACATTTCTGGACATACTGGATTCCTGGAAGCTACATGAAGCCTCAGCATGTGGCAGAGACATAAATGAGAATGGACAGGAAAACTCATCTCGTATTTGCAGAAAGGTGCATAATTTTCAAGTTCTGAGGGATCATTATCTTCAGCGAGATCATTTTTCCTCTTAAGATGTATGTTATATTACTACATTTACTTCTGGCTTCTCAGCCCTTGGCACCTATAATTCAATTTCCCCATTTAAAAAATTGCTGAGGTCTCCATGCTGATATCTCAGCAAACACAATATTTCATTTCTAACTGTACTCTGTTAAGTCTGGATTTGTTCATGTTCACAAGCAATAGATTTGAAATACAGCTTTGAAGAATAATCAGTAATAAACATACAAAAGTGACAGGCAATAATTTCATAGTTTTCATGTGAGATACCACATGATATTTTGCAAAACTTTGCTGTATGGTGTGATTGTGCCAATTTACCTCTCACAGTAAGACAGAGTTATTCATGTTGCAAGATATTAGGAGATGCTACTATAAATCTTGCAGTATCTTGCAAATAGTGCAATTACTCTTTGCAAGTGCCCAGATGGGGATTACATCTCATTATATCAAGTGCTATGCAAAAAACATGTCTGGCTGTAATTAATGGGGTTGGAAACTTCAAGAAGAACAGATCTGCTGATGAAAAAAACACAAATGTTCAGAGTTTTGCCTTGAATAACAACTCAAGTGACTGGATGTTTATGTTAACCTTGTCCAAAGTACGTAATCACCCTGAGAATGAAGAACTGGACTGAATCTCAGGAGTGACCTTCCTTGTAAGCTTTCCACCGCTTCCTTTATCTGTGTGTCTATGCTTCAGAAGTATGTCCAAAATTTTTCCTTTCTGATGCTGCAGTAGCATTTAGATTTCTGATCTTTTATTTTTAGAAACAGAAATAACAGACCTCTGAAGAAAAAAATAACAAAACAAAACCAACAGTTTTATAAAGCTTTAAGGTTAGAAAAATGCCCATTTTTTTGGAAGCTCAAATGAGGTCCTATTTCACGTGAGAACTGATTCACTCCATCACCTAGATTGTGGTTTGCTCACATAGGTGTAACACGGTGTTGCCAAATTCCCAATTATAAGACCAAGCCAAATTTTCCAGCACAAAACATTCCCATTCCTCCTGCCTGGAGCCTTAAAACTTGTCTCTGAATTCTCAGCTCCCTTCACGTAACAACTGTAAATAGACAACATCCCTGGACTGTCCTACTCAAGAAATGCTTGTGGCCAATCCACACACTTTGCAGGATTTCAATTTCATTTGCCCCAAAAAACAGATTTCCCCAAAGAAACATCTTTGGATGATCTCACATGCAGGTCAGAGGCAGTCAGCCTGGGGTTTCCCCTGAAGTTTTCTGTAACATTATTAGCTGAACAGGCTCCACTGAGTATGCATTCAGATACGCTTCTATTAAAATTGACTTTTAATATTAGTCATGAACAGATCTTCATATTTTTGCACATTTTTTTCCCTTAATGCCAACGTAGTTAAAGAAAACTGCATCTGAATAAAGTTGTCCTGAATAAAGTTATTCTCATTGTCTAGTAAATACTCTGATTAAGCACACCAAGCGTGGATCCACCTCGAAAATATTTTTAAATGCTTTGAGATGTGAGTTTTCACTTTTCTCTAAAAATAACATATTACATCTATTCCAAAGGAAGCATGGAACAAGTCAGATCAGATTTTTAAGGTGCAAAGTGAAAACAGCTGAAATTTTTCATTCAAGAAAAATGACCTTTCTGAAATGAAGGCTTTGAATTTACAGTTCTACGAAGCAAAACTGAAAATAATTCCTTTTCCTTGCTATTACAACAGGAGTCAAAAAGCAGGGATGGGTGAATTTCACTTACCTACATCTAATTTCACCTTAGCGGTGTCATTTATCAGTCAGAACCAATGTCAGGATTGCACACCTATTAACTGAGCTCTTTGTACTGAATCCTTGCAATTCTTACTACTGCACAAGCCATGAAACATGAAAGTTCACATTCATTTTGAGTTCAGCTCGCTGAACAAACCACCAGGAAAACCACCTCTCTTGCTTCCCTTTCCCCTCCAGCTCCCAAAGCCTGTCTTGAAAATGTTTGGTGACCTCAGCCCTGCAAAACCATGGTGCAAATGGATGCAGCTTTTTAAACAGACTGTCATAAACACATGATGAACAAGGGGAGCTGTAATGGCTATTTTTAGATGGATGGCACCAGCTTCAAAGAAAACTCATTTTTTTAAGGAAGGCTTTCGGATCACCATATCTTATATGCAGCTACATCAGTTTACCTCAGCTTCCTGTACAACAACAAAAAAACCCCAATAAGTGATGTCCAGCATCATNCTACATCTAATTTCACCTTAGCGGTGTCATTTATCAGTCAGAACCAATGTCAGGATTGCACACCTATTAACTGAGCTCTTTGTACTGAATCCTTGCAATTCTTACTACTGCACAAGCCATGAAACATGAAAGTTCACATTCATTTTGAGTTCAGCTCGCTGAACAAACCACCAGGAAAACCACCTCTCTTGCTTCCCTTTCCCCTCCAGCTCCCAAAGCCTGTCTTGAAAATGTTTGGTGACCTCAGCCCTGCAAAACCATGGTGCAAATGGATGCAGCTTTTTAAACAGACTGTCATAAACACATGATGAACAAGGGGAGCTGTAATGGCTATTTTTAGATGGATGGCACCAGCTTCAAAGAAAACTCATTTTTTTAAGGAAGGCTTTCGGATCACCATATCTTATATGCAGCTACATCAGTTTACCTCAGCTTCCTGTACAACAACAAAAAAACCCCAATAAGTGATGTCCAGCATCATTCCTGGGCTTTCTGTTGGATGAAGAGGAATTGTCCAGCGGCTCTCACTTAGCAAGGACTTGGCTGACTGTGGGAAACTACAACCCACACATTTATTCTCCTGGCTTACCAACTCACTCTTCTGACTTCTCCTTGCAGTTTCTTCCATCCAGTTTGTGCATAATCAACTCTTTCAGCGCTTAGGATGTGAACCTCAGGTTTTCTTCTTGCTAGAATTCCTTCTTCCTTAGTCCCACTCACTGCAATTTTGTACTTGTTATATCTGTCTAACACTGTGCTCTGACTAGAGAGCTGGCATGCTTGCAGTAATTGGCCCTGAAAGTTGCCCTTGAAGGACCACTGCTGTTTTATGTTTGGAAATACCAACCCTGACAAGACATGCCAACACTTAATTTGTACTTGAACCATTTAGTAGGTGAATTGACTTTGATCACCGTAACAGTTAAAAGAACCCAAAAAAACCAACCTAACAAAAATAATATACAATGGGAATAAATATGCTGAAATATCTCTGCATTCTTGAACTCTCTTGCTCTCTTTTTCTGATCTGTGCAACTCTGAACAGCGTAAGAGGCTATTTATATGTAGCCTGTTCAGGAGAATCTCCCTGCAGCTAGGAGAGCAACACAGTGTGCACTTACCACAAAATACACAATACTGAAAGGCTGCTCTGAATTTTTTATGAGTAGGGGGTTAACAAGGCAGAGCTCTGCCTACGGATTAACTAAGAAAGTGTTACCTGGATCTAATGATATGCTGTTGCTTTCAGTAAAACAGGATAATGTAAACCAGAATAACACTCTGGCTGTATATCCACAAAATGTAATTTTTTCCCCCAGAAACTAGAATTGTTTAATGTGTTGATTTTTACATCCTGCTACAGTCCTTTAATAAAATCAGCCTGGAGTTTGGAGGGTTCAGCCATTGTATTTAAAATGCATTATTGTCCAGATTGTAAACTTGACCATTGATCCTTCTCCTCTGCCCATAACAATATTCCAACAGAAAGGAAAGAACCAAACTGTGCTTGTTAACATACATGATTTTCATCCTAATAAATTCATGGCTTTATGTGTTCTGCTAATTTTCCTTACAAAGCCAGAAGAATTTATTTCCAGCAGTTAACTGAGGGTTCTAATCCAACAAAACACTCAAATACATACTGAATTTTAAGCACCCAGGTTGATGCCTCAACATCAACTGAAATACCATAGAGCAGAACTAGTTAGAAACAGTAATCAGAATAAAGAATGGTTTGGGTTGGAAGGGACTTTTAAAGGCCATCTAGTCCAACCCCCTGCCATGAACAGCGACGTCTTTGCCTAGATCAGGTTGCTGATCCAACCTGACCTTGAATGTTTTTACGGATGGGGCATTTACTCCTTGCCTGAAAAAGTCCTAAAGTCCACCAAAACCCAAGAATACCTTTCCTCCACAGGAGAAAAACCCCAAAACTAAACTTCTAAGAAATTAATCCCAAATCTGTACTCCCTAAAAATATTTATTTTTTCACTGAAATGGGAAACAAACAGAAAGTTCTGGCCTTCTGAATTTGTGCCAGGAAAGCTCCTGCCATCTGCCAGAAAGTGAACTTACAGCAGGAGAAAAGGTGGCTTCAATAAGCCCAAGAAGGGAGCAATAAAAGCAACAAAATTATTACAAACAGCCTGGTAGGTAGTAATTGCAGCCATAAAACCGTTGCTATTTACTCGCTCTTTTTTTTATAGCTATGGTGGAAAAAGAAATGGGAAAATTTTCATGAGATGGTTTTGAGAAGCTTTAATCATTGGAGAAGCTCAGAATGTACAAAAGAGCTGTAAGAAAGAAACCCAAAAAGGTTCAGGAAATCTGATAAATGGGACATCTCCATGTCCCCTCTGGTTTTTGAGGACACCTGATAAAGACAATTTTATACATGGGGGGTGGGGAAAGGTCAGTGTAATTTTTTCAGAGTGATGAATTTAGAGGTACTTCTTAATGAATAGAAACATCAGTAACTATGGGGGAGTTGCATAACTGAACTCAATATTTGTATTAACACTTTAGATGTATCATTGCTAATGCCTGATAAACACTTTGCTGCAAGGATCTTCACTGGGTTGGGTTAGAATGAATATCTTAACGTTTGTAATGGAAAGGTAGCCATAAAATTTGCTTGATGCTGCATTACAGAAACTATGAAACTGAAGATAAAATTTATAAATGCAGGTTTTGAAATCTAAACAAGTGCCTGAGGACCTCAAGGCTTCTGCTTGGTGTTTCGCCTTTACTTGACATAACTGAGATACTGACTTAGAAGGAAAAACGTTTGCTGCTTCAGAAGGCCATTTTAAAGAGCTGCTGTGGTTTGTGCCCAGAGGTGCTGGGAAAAAGAAAGGTTAACATTTTCCAAAGGAAGTGGAAGTAATATGTGCAAATAGCATACATTTGTAATGCATTTGGTTGAAAAACTAATTGAAGCTTCAAGGTTTAAAAAAAAAAAATTCAAGGCACAATATATACTCGACTATCTGATTTGATACAAGTAACCCTTTCATTCTTCTTGTTGTGATGTCACTCTAAAGTTCAATGCCACAACAGAAGAATCAGTAACAGCCATATCCACAGCCAGAAGCTTTCTGTGACAAAGTAGAAGACTGGGTTGTGCTTGAATGCTTTGCCAGTGGGAGTAAAGATGGAGATCAAGGAAAATGGTGCCCTCAAAATCTATGTTGAGGACTTCTTTTAGCATTTTTCCTATATTTTTGCTCATCACCGGCTAGATAGCGACAGGAGAAACTATTCCTAATTAGTTTAACTATTAATTAGAAAGAAGAAACAAAAGCCAGCCTCGTTCAGCAGTGACATTAATATCCAATAACTAGGTCACATTATCCAAAATTACTATAGACACTATATAGTTCCTTGTGGAAAACAACTTCCTATAGTATCACAGGACATGAATAAAATCTGGGATGCATCTAGCTCAATAGTGGACTGAGCCAAGCAGAAAATTAACCAACACATGGTCTAACCACTAATCCCATAGCTCTAAAATTCCTGCAGGATGTTAGGTATCTGTTTCAATCAAACCAGTAGTGAGAAAAAGTCCAGAGTTGTCTCACAGAATGTTCTCAGGAAAGAGAATTTTGTTCAGAAGTGAAAGACTGGATGCTTTAACCTACAGATGACTACTTGGTGCAGCAGGTAGGTGGGAAGGACAACAGGGACACTTGGCTCTAATGATCCTTCAGCTAAGAGTGCATTTGCTATGTGTGCCTCGTGCCCATTTGCTGGGCACATCATCCAAAATAGTTCCTCAACCTGGTACAGGGAGTCTTGGCAATTAGCAGAGGAGCTCTCATTGGCAAGGAATTCTTCATGTGGGCTAAGCAAATTTAAGAAAGTCCAGATCACAGGATTCCTTGTTATTTCAAATGTCTTCCAGCTGTTTTCTGTCAACCACAGTACTTCTGTATGCTTGAAAGTACCATGTTGCTGAGGACATCTGCTAATGCAAAATATTGTCAGATGATGAACAGCAAGAAACTCTCACAAAGGATAAATATTCTTACCTCCTAAGGAAAACTTGACACCAAGGCTACGCCTAATCTGTCTAATCTGCACACAGAGGATGTTAAGGTCCTGATCTCACAAATTTCCAACATGCTCCAAGCCTACTCTACTGCTTGGAGTAGTGTTCTGCTTTGCATGGAGAAATAGGAAGAAAGCTAACATTGCTTTGTTCCCCTCTGTGGTTGTAAGGGGACAAGTTGATGTCATAGGAAAGGACACGAAACAATGGCTTTAAACTGAAAAGAGGTAGGTTTAAATTGGATATTAGGAAGAAATTCGTTGTTGTGAGGGTGATGAGGCACTGGCCCAGGTTGCCCAGAGAAGCTGTGGGAGACCCATCCCTGGAAGTGTTCAAGGCCAGGTTGGATGGGACTCTGAGCAACCTGGGATAGTGGAAAGTGTCCCCGTCCATGGCAGGGCTTGGAGCACAGTTTTTGTGAAGATGGTCTTCAAGCTCACTTCCAACCCAAACTATTCTATGATTCTGTGGTAAGTACCCAGACCCACACTTCAGATATAGCTACGGATGACTGTAAGCCCCCCAAAAACTCCCTTGAGGCTTTTAAAAGGGCTTATGGTTGTTCATGTACTCTGAGTTAGATGCACAGGAGAAATACCAACAAGATATTCCCAGGAGGTCAAAACAAACCAAAAAAAAGACTTTACTGGCAACTTTAGAAAATCAGAGCTTTGGCAAAAGGTTTAGTGCAACATTCAATCAACATAAAATGCTTCTGAAAGCATTAATTTAGCCCATTCAACTTAACGAATTCTAAGTCTGTTCGATTTTATGTTACTCAGAAATTCCGAGAAAAGGAAATTAAGAGAAGAAAAAAGAGATGAGAGAAAGACAGAAGCACACATACAGCTACCAACTCCTGGTTTCCAGCAGTGTTCAGCTGATGGAAATCCCAAGAGGCGGTAGGGTCAAGACATGTGCTTGCCTCATGTTCAGCCTTAAATACCCCTTGACCTTCCTGAGCCCTTCCCCCAGGTGGGACTTGTGGTCATTTGAGGAGCTGGGTGAGGGCTCCAGAGGTGGGTGTGGAGCATTGCCTCTGGTGTGCCAGGGATTGGCAGCAGGCTGGGATACAGGCTCTAGGGATGGGGGATGTGGAGCGGGGCACTGCCTCACCAGGGCAAGGCACAACCCACCTCTGCCCTCACACATGTACCTAAAGTGTTTTAAGACATCAGTCTTTCCAGTTTCTCACAATGACTTCCCTGAAATGAAGGTGTGGACAGGTATAGGTTAATCTAAGAAGCTGACACAGGAATCTCAGGTATCATATCCTTAAAATTCTAGCTAAGTACATGGTAATCAACAGCAAAAGAGAGACAGATTTTTTTTTTTTCAGTGTATCAGTATTGTATCAATTTTTCTCACATGAAGAGAAGCAAACAAAATAACAAAAATATCCAAAGCCAGCCATCAGCCAGTGATCAATAACAGCAGACAATATAGCACACTTAGCTTTCACTGATTTACACAGTAGATAAGGCACCAACTTTTCCCTCAGTATGAATTACTTACTTTTTTACACTAAATTAAGGTGCTAATCAGCTTTGAGAAATACTTCTTTCCCTTTTTAAGTATGTTACTCCAACCTTTAAAAATAATTGTAATGAACAAAAACAAAGAAAAAAAAGGCATAACTGAAATTTTTCATCTTTAACCAATTTATTTATTTCTTTTCAAGGCCTGGACTAGCCGTATTAAAGTGCCCTAGTATGATATATGTGATCTGACATTAGCATGCCTGCTCAGTATTTCTGGGAGATTACGTGGTTATACACCAGACAAATGTCAAGGTCCTTAAATTTTCACTGAGGTACATTCCCTGTGGTTTCATTGCAGAGGTCAAGATTTTAATTCCCAGGAGCAATTGTATTTTTAAGGTGGGATTATGTATTTATAAGGTTTTCCATTGCGGGCTACTCTTTCTTGTAGTAAGAATTGTTAAGAGTTCCAGTAATGTATAATTTATTAAAAATAGGAGCTTTTTCTCCTCAGTCATCTTTGAAAATGTATTCGGTTTTGTAACTAAATCTTGCCTTCATAAAGTGCCTGCAAATAAGGATGATATGCATCAAGAGCCTTTAAGAAAAAAAGTTTTCAAAACTGCTTCCTTCATACTAAAAGAGAGTTTGAGAGAGGTGTAGTGTTCAATTTGCATGGTAAAAATGCAGAAACCAATTGGAAGGCAGTCACTGCCAGGAACATTTGGTGTCAATTACAGCAGGGCTGAAGAAAAAAACCAAAACATACATATATATATATATGTAATTTGGGGGAGGCGGTTCTTGGATTTTTCAGAAGTGAGAATTTCCTGCATTTTCTGTTCCATCAAAAGGCAGTTTGTCCCAGCAAAAATGTCAAGATGCCTTTACCTAAGTAATTGCCCCACTTGCATTCTCAGTAGACCAGAAAGTTGTACTATTTTCATGAGTAATAATGAGAATACTAGAATGTGATTATTAAATGCAGACATCTGAGGGACAGAAATTGTAAAAATGGAGGACAATTTTCCACTTATTTAAATGGCTCCCACTATTATTCCTGGAACTGTCCCATGACTGCTGCTATTGGTGGCCACATACCTCAGAGACCAGGTCTGTCTCTATGCCATGAGTAACTTACCCCATGAGTAGTCCCACTGATTTCATTCCCTATCCTTCCAATGGGACAGAATCAGGCCCTTTTGATCTAACAGAAAAGTTCTCCCAGTGGATGTGTAGAGGTGCTGCACTTTTCTGAAAAGCCCTTTTTAAGAAAATAGTAAAATTCCATGCACCCTCATTTTCAGTTCATAAAGAAAACTAGTGCTTTCTGGCTTGAAAAAATGACCCCCAATGAATAATAAGGCCCTTGCTTGTGGCTTCAGAACTTAACACCCATAGGTTTTCCCCATTTTCATCCTACAGTACAATTCCTTTCCCCATAAACTAAAGCTCCAGCCCACTTCAGTTTTATTACATACCTTTAAAATGTCATTTTAGTCCAAAAACGTGCAAAATTAATTTTAAGTATGTTCTACCAATCATAAAAAGCACACATAGACCTCCATAGACAACGTGCAGAAAGTGTGTCACGTTGGGAAAGAAAACAGCCTTGGCTGTTCACAGACTGGTGGTGAACCAGCAGTGAGTCAGTCAGGCTGCTCTTGGTGCCCCCAAAGAAATCCTGGATTTTTCCTTTCATTCTTTGTGTCCCTAGCACATGGATGTTCCACTGCTGTGCCAACAGACAAAACAACCACACCTGACCTCTGAGCATGCTGGGTCACCTGTCGTGATGAAGGTCTATGGCCTGGCATGAGCAAACCTAAGTGGACAACTTCTTGTTGAAAAAAGAACAAAAAACCAAAAAAAACACCCCAAAACAAGACCCCAAACAAACAAACAAACAAACAAAAAATCACCAACAAAACAAAAGTCAGATTTTTGAGCTGGCACAGTCTCTTGTATAAGCTTTGCAATCTTGTATCTCACCAGAGCTATAAAAGGAGGCCCAGTACGTGATCTCATTTCCACCACATCTGGAATGATTCCACTGGAGTCACTAAAATCCCTCTCGTGCCTCCAGAAGAAAAGGCTCTAATTACTTCAAAACCTGTTAGCCACCAGAAAGGGTGGTAGGAATTCTACTGATCTAGGGGCACATTTGGCGGCAACATGCAAACCCATGCCCCATACCTTAGACTACACCCTTGAGCAGGGCACCAGCTCTTAAGAGTTGCTGTAGATCCCCACTTCACTCCACTGAAACAGAGACAATTTAATTTTTAGATGCTTCATGGAAGATTGCAAGGTATGAGGTCGCTGAAGTTTTTAGCTCTTGCTTGCAGGCATAAGGTGATCAATATTGATGCAAAACTTTATTAAAAATTAAAATCTACTGAAAGTAACTTGCATTTTTTCCTTCCCTCTCAGACAATACATTGGGTGCCACAGTGATGAGGGTAATTCACATTTATAAGTGCAGTGCAACAAAAATTACTTCAAAGTTGTTGGCTTTTTTTCCCAAAGTCCCTAAAATTTTCCTTAGAGAAAAAGAGTATTTTCTGTAAATCTGTGTTAGTCCTGATTATTAAGCTTTCCACTCTTTTCAAAAGTAATTGCTGCATTTATTTGAGAGGATAGCTGCCAGGTTGCATACTCTCACAGTAATGCTAGCATTAAAATTATAACAATATACAAGTCTGGTATCTTACTGTCACAAACCAAGCACAACCACTACAACTCATCATACAGCCATCTCAAAATAAAGGCCACCACTTACTCACACTTCTTTATTTATGTCAGTTTCCAGAAAATCTTCACATATTTCTCTGCACCAGACACATTTCTTAGTCTAATTAACATACTTTTAATTTTTCCTTTTCTATTCAAGACTTTATCAGTAAATGTGTGACAAAAGCATATTTTTTGACTTTCATGTCTTAATTAAATGAAAGGTGTGAATTCCATCTATAGAGATGAATATTCAACTTAAGGGAACCGACATGGCAATTTCTCTGTTTACTGCCAAGATTGATTCTAATTTTACTTTGGTGGAACCTGGGAAATATGTTGTTAGCACTCCTCTGCTCTATTTCCTAGCATTATCAGGGAAGAGTTGGCATAGTCTCATTTTATTTATTTCATTCAAAGACCTCCTCACCTTCCCTTGGCTTATTTTTTTTTCCCTTTCTCCTCCCACCCACTCCCAGTCATAAAGCTTTCTGCAAATTATGGTAAGCTTCACAGCTCCGTGGGTTTAGAAAAAACCCTCATAAAATAAAACCTTTTTTTTTTTTTTTTTTTTAAGCAGAACACATGCAGGGTGCTTAAGAGAGATGTGAAAACTCCGTCGTTTGACTACCCTCATTTGAGGGCAATTTTTGGCAAGCTACGAAGTTCACAAAGAACACAAGGAATAAATTAGCAGGTCATCAACTTCTTTGCAGCCACAGAACATAAGGAGAAAGTTAATGAGGAATAGTTAGGTGAGGCGAATCAATGGAAAAGTATATGTAAAAAGAAAAAGACAAAAGGGACGCTGTTTGTTTGATCCTCACGAAACTATTAAATCGATTTGTTTTTCTTTTAATTTTTTTTTTCCCTACATCCCACTGCTGAATGCCTGGGTCTCGGAGAGTCTGCTCTCAGAGTGGAATACTTACAGTTCCAAACAAAGTGCTGTGTCACAGCCTCACAGCCAGGTTTGCTACACCTCAAGCAGTCCCCCAATGTGTGCTACCCAGTGTTAAGAGGAAACACTGGGAAATTGCACAGTCTAAATACAGAATGCTGTATGAAAAAAAAAAATAACGTTAAACTTTTACCTTGCAACAATTCTACAAGTAAAATAAGTATTTTACAAGCATTGTTATATCTGATTACTCAGATTACTCAGAATGTGGAGGGGTTGTCCTTTGTTTTGAGCAGAAAGCAATTTTTCCTCTTTTCAGCTATTTTCCTGTTACCAGATCTATTTCTGCTGCTCCAGAAACAAAGTGAATACATCAACAAAACAACACAGGAAGATTTATTTTTCTTAATAAGCTAAATGAGTAGAAAGTAACCCATCTACAGTGTTCTCATGCCACAGCTGGCAGTTAAAAACAACTACATAGGAATATAGCACCTTGCTGATAACAATTTAAGCATTCAGAAATTCACCATATGCTTGACATATGCTGAAGGTCACAGACAGCAAATGGCAAAACATAAGAGAGTTTTCTAAATGTTATAAATTATCATCTTGCAGCTAAAAAGGCACCGAACCCAACACATAATAGATTTTAACACTGGAACGACCTGAAGTATGATTATCTTCCAGTCTGATCTTCTGCAGTAAGTATTTGGACTGCTTGTAACTGATAAAAGACGAATTGCCCAGTTTTCCATACATCATCCACCCTGGGATAAACCAGCATCCCCTGGAAGAACAGTATGGAGATAACCGCCAGATAACGTGCGAGTTAAAGCACAGAGCATCTGGCTCCAGGCAGTAGGCAAGAGCTATGGCAGATTCCCTCCCTCTCAGCCTTCTCCACAGGACCCTCTTCTCCACCCTCCACCCCACTCCCACATGCTCTTCCCTTCCCCCTTCACTCCCACCACTTACAGGTCCATAAATCAGCTCAGCACAGAGAGTCCCGATGGCTGCTGGAGGCACAAGGAAGCCAGAAGCACGGGAAGAGGGAGGAGGGTCCGGGAGAGCACGAGGGGAGGCAGCACCAAACATCAACTGGGACAGCAAGACCCAAAGGAAAAGGAAAAGGCTTTTCCTTATAGGGCAATGCATGACATGTAGGAAAAATCACACTAACTTTTCTTTTTTATGGCTTGACAGCTCACTCTCCTTGCTGGGGTCAGGTTGGCATATGAAAGGAAACCCTGGAATTAAAAAAAATTCCTTGGTATTGTGCAGCAGAGTAATTCCTAAGTATGTTAAGTACATAGGCATGTGTGACCAAGTTAATTTATAAAAAGTAAATACCTATAAATATTGGAATTGCATGTAAAATGAAAGTTCACATTTCCATAATAATCCAAAAATGAGCCCTGATTTACTGTGCTTTTGTGTGGAAGAGTCTTCAGCCCTTGACACCAACCTCAGCTCATTTTTTTCATAGCATTTTTAGGTTTTTCCCCCCTAATTTTATCCTTTCCATACACACAGAGTGTTCTCTTTATTAATTAAAAAATTAATCAGAATTTTCTTACACTCTAAAATTGACCTGAAATTTCTAACCAGATCATAGATAGATGAAGAGAGAGAGCCCAGTAGCATCATAACATGAACTTTGTTTCCCTGAGCCCTCAGTTCATGCCCAATATAAAAATACTGTCTTTCTGTTTTCTCATTTTTCCTTTTAATCTTTAGATTATTTTTAATCTTTAGATTAATCTTTTAGAACTCATATTAGCCTTCCAGTGAGGAAAAAAAAACAAACCAAACCCAAAACATTTTGGCATGTGCTTTGGTCTTTACGTTCGTTTAGCTCATCCTTATTTGATTCAGCACCGAAGTCTATTCCTGAAGTTACACTAAGCTGTAGGATATGACTCCAATATTACTAAACTTTAGAGCTCATGAAATGAGTCTAAGCGCATCAGAAGATTCTTCTAATATATTTTTCTGTAGGGTGTATTATGCTTTATAAAAGCAAGGGGTAGCAATAGATTAAAAAAAATTAAGTATGGCTTTGGCAACTGAATCAGTGAACTAAATTTAAGAAGAGATTTGTAAACATTTTAGCTACTGAGAAGATTGACTTAGCACTGTATGAGGAGAGAAATCTGGTTAGACTTTGACAGGAAAGTCACTTACTGTGTGGGTTCCAGCTCCCCAATATACTGTCAGTAATTCCATTCAGCTTATCAATAAACAGACTATTAATCAATTACTTCAGACCTGACCTTGGGCTGATAGAACACTACACATTATTGCCTTTCTTGTAATTGATTTTTACTCCCTAAACCAATGGACTTCTCTCTGGTGGCAATGGTTACCAAGCAAACAACATTTTCCTCTTTCAGCCTGTGAGAGTTTCAGGCAAAATAATGTTGGATACAGCAGTGCACAGGAGCTTTTGCATTGCTTTGACAAAAAAACAGAGTGCCCATTTAAAATTCTTCGAGCTCCAAGACTTCCTTAGGATGCAAATGTTCCTCTCTTGCTTTAGGATGCAGCATCTTTTAACAAAATAATTCAGTGATAGATGGAACAGTCACTTTCATTAATTATCTGTTTTAGGTCAAAATTATCTGTTTTAGGTCAAGACCACATATTAAACAGGATAGTTATACAAAAACTTTAAAGTCAGGTTTTTCGTGCTTTTTTTTCCCCCAGAAAAAATTCTATTTACCAAATTTGAAAATCATACAGGCTTTTGATTTTAGGTTATTTTAGCAATTTCGTAAAGGGAATCTTTTGAGCTTAAATGGAATACAATTCTTTTCCCACCTCTTACTTTTCAGTGAGAGGGCAGAATGAAGAAAAAAACCATATGACAGAAGGAAATATTCTTCTTCTTTTCCCATAATTTCTGAAAATTTTTAGAAATTTTGGGCAACTACATCTTTGTGTTCCAGTAGATTTCTTAAACAATATTTTTATCCTTGCAATCCAAATTGGAAGGGAGCTTATATCTAAAATAACTTTCTAGAATTCTAAAAGAAGGATTTTCAAAAGAGATTGCTCATCTGCAGTTCAATTGTCTTTAATTATAGCCCAGAGTAAGAGATAACAATTTCTGGCTCTTTCCACTCTTTTATGGGGTGATGGACTGAATTATTTACAGTTACGCTCAGCAAAATAATCAAGTCATTAAAGCAAAATTGGGCCACCTGCGTACAAACACTGAGATCAACAGCAAACCAAAACTGCTTTGGTTGCCATCTAGCACTGAAAATGTCTAAACTCTCCACTCCCAGCCACATTTGGCCAGAAAGCACTAAAATATAGCTTGACATATGCTCAAGCTCTGTGGGCTGCCCTTTATCCACAAGGCACCCGAAAGATATTTTTCATAGTACAAAGACAAGATACAAGCGTCCACAAGTAAAATTTCTTGCTGATGCTGCCCCACCAGAGTTGTAATGCCAGGGCCTGGGGAGGTGGATGTTTCACAGTTTCAGTGCAATTGGAAGCTCAGGATGGAAGGGAGAGAGTGGAAGGATGAAGGAGAAGGATGCAAAGGGGGATCTCTGAGTACTCTTGTTGATGACTTACCCTGTCGGGGCGAATCACTGAGAAAAGGAAAGAATACAGCTGTGATGGGGAATATCGGCTCAAAGACTATTTTTACACCCTGTCTAAAACCAGCTGGATGCTGAACCCAGAAACAGACTTTAGTACAGCAGGGACATAACCTTCCCATCCCAAATTGGATGCCACAACCACTAAGATACAGAGCTATAATCCCCATTGGATGCACTTGCACAGAGATGCATTCCCTTCTCTGCTCAAACAAAAACAAGGGGACCAACAGGGATTCCACTCTTTAAAAGTCAAATCAATACCTAAAAGCACATTCAACAGAATTCTGACTTTTGACAGAGTTCTAGCTTTCTGAGCCTGAAAGGAAAGGTTCAGGGTTTTCATAGGTGAATGGAAACATCTTCACGTCATCCGAAGAAGAAACCACAGGGATCCATGCCGAATTCTGCAGCATCCCACCAGCATGATGGAGTGACACAGCCCTCAGGTCTGGGTGTGCTGCTTCTGGAGAACGCTCCCAGGTACCCTGCTCTGCTGAGCACTGCACTGAGAGCTCTCCCTGCAATGACACCGTGCACACCAAGCACCCCTTTACAGAGCTGCAGGCTCCTTGGGCACAAGCAGCTCGTAATTACTGCACTGGGGCACCCAACCAGTTGCTTTGCCTGGTGAATATCTGCAGTAGGGCTCATAAATCCCCAGCCACCTTTGCTTTCTCTTTAGATGCCAACTCTGTTATTCACCTGGGAGAGAAATAAATAAGGTACTCTCTGCCATCCAGTAAGATCCAAGCTACTTTTCAAAACAGCAAATATTTCTTTCAAAGAAACTTCACATCAGAGCTCCCCAGAATGTGTCAGAACTGCATTTCACATCATAGGCAAAATGGTTCTTATTTACTGTACTACACGTGCATTTACACAGTGCTGCCCACAAGGACCAGCTCTCTTACAGATCCCCTGGGATATTTCCTTACATGTGGCTTTCGGATTTTTTTTAATATTTATTTATGGTTTAGTGATTAAACTCTTTTCTACTTGATGTTGTTGCATTAATTTAACCTAATTATGATTTTAACATAACAAGCAGCAGCTATCCAGACTCTTCAGCTGATTCTTTATCTATTTACTTTTGAAGATCAGTGTTATATTTTTCTACTCTAAGTAACCTCCCTTCTTTTGGTTTTACTCCTCAAAAGTAAATTAAAAGAAAGTAGTTCAACATTTCCTGGTGGATTTCTAGAAAATGGGCATCTTTTCATCGTCCAAAATGAAAAGGCAAAAAAAAAAAGCTTGTTATTTTATTTATATTACGAGTATCTTCCCACCACCCACCCCCATTTTGACTTTTAGGTGGAGTTTTTATTGCTGCTCTTTTCCACAAATTAGAGTAAGTGCTTTAGCAGCACAATCAACTTTGTGTGTTATGGAGAGCAGCCTGGAATACTGCCAATTTGATACTTCACTACAAAAGCAAAAAGACTTGTACAAATACTTACCCCTCATGAAATCTGAAAATTAAACCCACAACAGCCTTTTAATACTAAATCCTATTTATTTCTCAATATAACTTGTTTAAGCTGAATACAGGCCACATTTTGGCACTATTTTCCTGTTTTGTTTCATTTCATCACATATGCAACAAGCAATCATCCAAAGCTATGAAATGGTCAAAGACAGATTACTGAAGCTTTTAAACAGTGGCTTTTAATACAGAGACAAATCAAACCTCCTTGTAAAACACTACATTCAGTGAAGAACTGCATGGCAGATACTCCAGCAGCCAATAAACTACCACGAACTTAAAACCTACTGGTAATCTACTGCATCTCTCCCTTTTTGAACGTATTTTTTTGTAATCCCTATCACTGTCACATCCAGCTCTATGTGTACTCTGCCATGGATTAGGTCTGTCTGCTCCTCACATCGTGGAATCATCAGGCATTTTTCAGACTAGGAATGTGGTTATAGGTAATTTGCTCTTTTTCATAGGTGTACTTACATTTTTTTCCTCATGATAAAAACAGTACAAGGCTAGATCAAACCTGTAATGGTGTTTTGCAAAGAAAACATGCTATTGCCTTAACTTTGTCCACCAAGGAGGGTTGCTGTCCCACAGAGATCTTGCTAATTGACTCCCTTTTAGGCTGCCAATTACAGCATGGCTGTTTCCTGAAGACAATTGATCAGAGCACAAAATCTTCATTAAGCCCTGTAAGAGTCCTCCAGATTTGCATGGGAAAAGTCTGCCAGCTGCAAGGCTCAGGTAATTGCACTATTATGTCCACAAAGTAGACAAAACAAAGCCTTATTTTTCAGTTAAATCTATACTAGTCTTTTGAAGGAAAAGACTGTATTCAGAGCCACACACATGCAGCACCCTCTCTGTAGTGCTCTCTACAGCAGGCCACCAAAGCAGAGAAATTGGAGCAGGGTCTTACACTAGAAATAATACTGTACAAGTCCTTTTGTGGAAGCAAAAATGTAAATAAAATCTCAGATTATCTTTCCCACTAGCCAACACTCACTATGTTGCAAACTATTTTCGTCTTCACCCTTATGAAGAAACTAATTTCTTACAAAAAACCAGAATTACAGGTACTGCAAGAAGACCACTCAGTGTATTAGGTTAACTTGTTTTTTAAAATGGAAGACGTTTTTTCCTCATCTCGCATATATTCTAACAATCATTGTATGTTCAAAACATGTTGCATATTTTACTTGGTTGCCACTGTTCTAAATCACTATTTGTAATTATTTTTGAAAGCTGCTTACAAGTTTTCAATCCTCAGAAATCTTTTTGACAACAATGATGTGGTGGAGACGTTCGTAAAGGATCTCCGTCTTCCACAAAGCAATTAATTACTCAACTTGGAGAAGGATTTTCTTATTCTGTTTAAGAAGAAAGAAAATAGAAACCAAAAGGATGAGTATAACATGGCCCAGTGGACTAGTGTTGTTTACATAGCTGAATAAAATTCAAATCCATAATGTATCAGTATTTCTTTTTTCTTTTACCCTGAGGTAACTCAGTTCCACCGAGGCTGGGGGAATCATCCTTGATGTGCAGCACTGTCACAACAGGGCTGCTCCAACCCTGCATTATGCACAAGATCTATTAGCAATACGATTTTCCCCTCATTCTCTTCAAACACTTCACAGTCATTAATTCTGTTTTCTAATCAAATAATGCCCCGCAAGGAAGTCTGAAAGTGCCAGGGGTCAGGTTTTCAGCTGGTATGAATGAAAGCAGATCTGCTGAAGCATCAGGGAGCCATGCCTACTTACACATCTGAAGCTGTGCCTTCTTTGTGACTCCTCTCTCCCCTACACGTTCTCTGTCACTTAAATTTTAAAACCATTTCAAGTCTCATAAAAAGATATTGTTCTTTTACTTGGCACGTTTAAAATTTTACTCCAGATTTAGCTCAATTATTATTTTGCCTTTAGACAACCTTGCCAGATGGACATTTTGGTGGGTATCGCAAAAGACATTCGTTATCAGAAATCTGTGTGGCTTTCTGTTTCCTAAACTAGATATTTATTATCTGTGAGCAGCTGATTCTGCATCATTAATTCATGCCCTCATGGTTTCTTGCATTTGTTACTGTGGTCTTTCTTAACTCCTCTTCCAATACTGTATTTTTATTGGGGAAGATTACTAAAGTTGTAATCTAATCTAGGTTTGTCTTATTTGCATTCTGGATATGCTTTCTTCTACCGCTTCAATACAGAGGCATTCTTAGCAAAAAGAAAAAAAAAAAAAGGTTGTAGGGGTTTTATCCTTATAGACCTTGGCTTATCAGTCAGTGCTGGTTGATAACCAGTTCTTCAAACAACTAGTTCCCCTTTGACTCACCACAACAATCAGAAAAAAACCCCTTACCACTTTATAAATTCATCTAAAGCTCATTTAACTGCTGAACAGCTGGTTTAGAATGTAACTCTTTCACAAAGTGAATGGTGGTTTATGTTATTTATCATTAAATAATGGGCCTATGTTACATCAAACACATGCATTAAAAACCTGAGTACAAAGAAGTCATTTGATGCACAAGAAATCTTGGAAATCATACATAAGGTGAACTGTGCTTGTTTCTAGTTGAGAAGACTTCAAATACAAAGTGATATTCTAAGGTTTACAAGGCTCTTCTCTTAGCATCTAATATTTACAGTAAGCAGCGTGCTGTATATTCAAAGAATGTAAACTTTAAACTGCAGCTACAAATATTTACTATAGATTAGATATATAAGGAGGATGATCCAGACATGTTAGTACAAATTCCTGCATTCGTGTAGCACAGGCCACGAGCATAACCCCACAAGTAATGTCAGAGTTGCTGTCACTGCTTCTTCACTGCCGTAACACAAAGGTTTCTTACTCACTGTGTTCATACAACACAGAAGGAATTACTGAGAGCTCATTTGTCCTGACTGCCACGACTTCTCGCCTCTCCTTACACCTTTCCCTTCCACTGATAAGCTTCAGCTGTAGCAAAATAAAAGCTTCAAGCTCAAGAAAAATTATACTCTTCTTGCAAGTTCTACTGGCCAAGTATGAAATACAGTAAAACAGGAAAGAGGATGACAGGAGCAGGAAAATTTACACAGACTTTAGAAATTCTCTTATTAATAGGATTGTCCATGCCAAATGACAGTGCTCTCCCCCCACCACCACTCCTTTCCAAAAGCTGTTTATAGCCATATCCAAAGTTACTTAATGGATTTCTTTTATCATGTCTACAATTACACTGCTCTTCCTAAATGGAAAGTTTGATTTTAAACTTCTCCTGCTTTCATTTAGTGGACTGTCTCATTTGTATAATCCAACTGCTTCTGCTCCTTGGAAAGTACCCTGTTGTTTTTTTAATTTAATATCTCTTGCTTTCGCCAGATCTTAGCAGGGACAAAAACTTGCAGCTGCATTTGAAACTAAAAATAAAAACCAATATATGCTGGAATAATTGTGGTACAGAGGAGTTTGGGCTTGTTCCTAGATTCTGTTCGAAACATTGACACATGGATTGCCATATCATGACACACACCTGCTCAGAGAGTTTTTCATCACTAGCAGCCAAAAATAACAAATATTGGACCACTCCAAAGCTTTCATTATGTCTGGTCTCACACCCTGACTATTCAAGTCAGACCAAAAATTAGACCCATAGGCCACGAGAGATCCTTGGGCGTCTATAAAAGCTTCTTAAAAATTTATCAAGAGACAAAGATTTCATCATGCAAA
Source organism: Aleadryas rufinucha (assembly GCA_013397815.1). Taxonomy (NCBI): domain Eukaryota; kingdom Metazoa; phylum Chordata; class Aves; order Passeriformes; genus Aleadryas; species Aleadryas rufinucha. The sequence goes on along the minus strand of VZTH01008339.1, from coordinate 6,451 downwards.
TAGATGGGTGGGGTTTTTTATTTTACTCCATTCATTCTCATGCACACAAGAAAGCCTAGAAGTGAGCCTCACTGCCTCTGTGTTTAAGGATGGGTTTATGTGAGTTTTTCTGCGTGCTTCTAGGTCTAGACTTTTTTGGGCAAGGCTGAGGGGAATGCAAGATTGGAATAGGAACCTCCAATGGCTGTTCATCCCTTTTTAAAATTGCTTCTGAATGAAGGCAATGTAGTCTTTAAAAGGTGCCTTTCTCTTGCCTTGGAGTAAAAAGCAAGATTTTATATATGCCTTAAATAAAATAGCCATTTATGTGGGTAAAAACATGTGAAATGTATTGCAAATTAAAACAATACCTTGGCTCTCTACGTGTGAGATAAAATTCATCCTTATGAAGCAAATATAGTTCTTAAAATCCATTTACACGCAAACATTTCAGGATTTCCTGGGTGATTTTTTTCTTATGCTATAACATCACACTACATCGTTCCTTATACTGTGATATGCAAATAATTGTCCAACAGTTCCAGTAGAATTTATATAATGGAGAGATACTTTGACATAAATTTTACCAACGGAGTAATCACTATTCCATAAATTATTTCAGACCCTCTGCAGGGCAACACTTTTACCCCACACCTAATCCAGTGGGACATACTTCTTTAAAAACCCCAGTAAAGTTTTTTATCTTGTATTCTAAAAATAAACTGACAGCTTTCGTAGACTGGACAACAAAAAGTACTCCCTTCAAAATGCAACCACAATTTAGAAGGCTGCAAAAGAGCAAAATGGAGTCCCATTTTAAATAAACACGTATCTTTGAAGTCTGTGGAGAATTTCCTTCTTTTTAGCAATTTCAAGCACAGTGCCAGCATGCATCTCTTGCACAGCGACTTCTCTGAAGCAGCTCCAGTTCCAGTAGATGTAACTTCCTCCATTTATCTCTGCCTGGAAAATCCAACTAGGCTGTCAGCAAAAAACCTCAACATCCAAGGGTCCAGATCCGCTTAGGTGGATAAGAGGGAGCAAGACATCTTAATAGGAATTGGGTGTTTTTGCAGATCTGTGTCTAAATTGTTTATTGCTCATAGCAGCCACTTCTTGATAAAACATCAAAGACATTTTCGCTGATTTGAAAACTGTCCATTTGTCCAGGAGAGTCTGTGGATGCCCCATCTCTGGAAGTGTTCAAAGCCAGCTTGGATGGGGCCCTCAGTAACCTGATCTAGCGAGTGGCAACCCAGCCCAGGGCAGGGGGCTTGGAACTAGGTGATTTTTAAGGTCCTTTCCAACCTTAATCATTCTATGACTCTGATTTTATTTCAAGTCACCATTTACTTCATTCAATGCTCATGTTACAAAAAAGCTTTGTGAAGCATGACTAAAATAGTCTATTAAAATCAGGTTTGGTGATTTGCAATGTTTTTAGCATGGAACCATTATTCAGAATTTTCAGGTTTAATTCTTGTATGTGAGCAGAAGGCTAAATTTCTCAATTTTGGTAGCTGGTCATGACATTTAGCAGGCAGAAGACAGGTAGAATTAATTAACCTCAGGAGTTAATATTTCCTATACATAAATATGCCTAGAGAGGAGAGAGGAACTCAACTGCAGTTGTACAAGACAAAATTCTGTCCCTGCCTGTCACCACTTTATATCTACCTTACATATTTACTGCATCATTTCCTACAGATGAGGTCCCATATCTGAAACACCATCATCTGGCTCTTGAAGAACATGCTGGTTTTAAATCATCCCTGAAGTTCTGAACCGAATTTTGGCACCTCCAGCAACGATAGCAATGCTGATTTCTGCACAATCTAAATGCCATTATATTAGAGAGTCCTTGTGCAAAAACCTCAGCAGACAGTTTAAAATAAAAAGTAGAGGGCTGTGATGGTGGCAGGCATGCTGAATGATGTGCTTTCCTTCCAGGTTTTTGCAGAAGAATGTAGAAAATACTACTGCAACATCTCCTACCATCTGAAGGGAACAAGCTTTCCTGGGAGCAGCTGCAACTGATCAAACAAGTAGTGGAAGCCTCTAACTCCCATCTTTTTTGGAAGAGCTAAAAAGACAACTCCTGTCTCCCACCCTTGCAATTTACAAATTAATTTAAGCAGAAAAAAAAATATTCTGAAGGGCCTTCCCCTCTGCCTTGTATAATTTAATTCTCACTTCAGATGTAAAGGATCTGTGGCAAAACTCCACACTTGTTTACAGAAGTTAAGCCCCATGTTTACTCAGTTATAACTAAACCAAAGTTTTCTGCCACAGCATTCTGTTTACTTGACTCACTTGGCTCCCTTCACAGTGCCTTTAGTGACACATCCAAACGTTTTGTGGTTGGTAGCTGTTGTCTCCTAATCTTCAGTGACAGCTCAGATCAATCTCTCGTGTTTTCCAGGCTTGGATAGATGACAGAAAAATAAATAACCTTTTTCATTATATTCACTGACACTTTTCCTCTTTTCTTCTTTTCTTTTTTTACTAAAGGCTGTCTTCAACAGGGACTTTCTGCTTTTCGCTTTTAATGACTGAGTTTTCAAATTCTGAATTTTAATTGATCTTCTCTGAGGTCTGAGATGTTCCTCACCATTTACTCATGCTTAGGAAAAGAGGTTTCTAGTGACAAAGACTTTAAAGAAATTTTTAATTTTTTTGATGTCTGATGTAGTAAAATATCTGTATAAAGAAAGAAGTAATTTTTCCCCCCTTGTTTTTCCTCACCTCCTTTGCTTTCCATTTTAGAGGGGAAAGTCAAATGGAGACGAGGGGGCAACACTGAAAGAAAAACATGATGAGTGCTCTCAGAAGATGGTCTGTGAGACAGAAAGCCAGTAGTTTTGAACAGCTCTGGTCACTTGTAGTCACACAAGCGAGAAGAAAGGAAGAATTTATCAAGGCGACACTGTCTCCCTGCTCCGAGTGCAGAGACCGATCATTTTCTGTCTCTTGGCTAGTCTTTGTAATAAATATAGGCTTGGTGTGTAATGAAAACCAGCTGAGTGTTTCTCAAGGTACAGATGCTTTCTTTTCTTCTGATTCCAGCTAAGATTGTTCTTACTCTTCATAATCTCTCACAGCTGCCAAAAATCCATCTTATCGTTGCATGAGGTGAAGTTTCCATTAACAGCTATTATGGTAGCAGAGGTCAGGCGTCCAGTGTCAAACGAGCTGCTGAAGAGAAACACTGTGCTAGAAAATCCTGAACTAGGGAAGAAAACCTCAGCTGAGGTGTGTTTTATTATTAATTTGAATCGTTGTTATGTGCAGATGTGGCTGGGCCGTGCTGCTGACAAGACCGGTTTCTGATGTCCGGGAAAAAGACAGGGAAATTTGGGGTGTGGATGAAGTGGGAATACACATCCACTTGGCTGGCTGAAGAGGAATTTTAATAGTTTTGACGATGTTCATTCTGTCAGCCAACCAGACTGGCTGCTCCTTGGGCTGAAGGGCTCTAATGAAGGAAGCTCTGGCCATAAACATCACTTGCCATTTCAGCACTCGCGTTGCTGCAGGTGTGGTTCCTGACTCCCAGTCACCGCAGGGGAATAAAATAAAAGCAACAACGATAATAGCCCTTAGTTTCCAATCACCTAATGGAAAATGAGAAGTTTCCCTCAAAAAGAAACAGCGCCATCTCAAACATTTTCATTTTCAAAAGACCTTCCTCTAGTTAAAGCATCTGGATTGAACACATTCTTCGTTGATAGTGAATAACAATATTTTCATGCCCTTCTAGTATGAGGGCATAATTTTCTTTTGGAATTACCTGCCTGAAACACATACTGCCTGGAAGACATTTTGAATAGGAACACTCTGAATGTGTATTTATAACTCTCTATCTACACGATAAGTGCACCAAAGCTATAATCACACAGGCAAACACACTCTGCAGTGCCAAATGTCAGTGTGCTACACACTGAACAAAGATAGAAGTAAGCAAATCAAAAAATAAGTTTCAATAAATTTAGGAATTGTTTTGCAAACTCCCTCAATTTCAAAACAATGAAATGCACAGTTATTTGGAAAAGCCTCACCAAAATATTGACTGCCACAACGTATTTTTAAAATTACTTTTGACATTTGAAAATATACAGGAATTCAATATTTGCTGAAAATATTGGCTATCTTTCAAAGAATCACAACATTATTCTTTCTACAATACCTCAGTATTGCAGGCCCTAAATTCTAAATACAGATTCTACCAAAAATGCCACAACTGTCAGACACAAACATTATTGCAGTATCTCAGCAACATCCTGCTGAGATGAGGCCACCCTTCCTCTACCAAAAAGCCATCTTGCAAATTTATGTGTCAGGTTGCATGGAGAATTACTCTTCTTTTGTCAGCCAGCAGCATTTTTATGTGACATGGAAAACTATTTCTCACACAGGGATGTGAAGACCCTGCACTGAATTTAATCCCACGTTTTGCTGCTTAAAAAAAAATCCTGCTACAATTAAATCATTACAAAGCTTTTACAAAATTACTCACAGCAAAGCATATCCAACCCCATCTTTGCTGATGTGCTGGAGAAAGTCCAAAGAGGCAACTGAGATAATTAGAGAGATGGAGCACCTCTCCTGTGAGGAAAGGCTGGGAGATTTGGGGTTGTTCGGTCTGCAAAAGTGAAGGCTTTGGGGTGACCTAATTGCAGCCTGCCAGGATCAGGGAGCCTACAAGATGGAGAGACACTATTTACAAGGGCCTGGACAAGAGGGAATGGCTTCAAGCTGAAAGAGGGTAGACTTAGCTTAGATATTAGGAAGAAATCCTTTACTGTGAGGGTGGTGAGACAAGAAACAGGTTGCCCAAAGAAGTTATGGATGTACCATCCCTGGAAGCATTCCAGACCAGACTGGATGGGGATCTAAACAACCTGGTCTAGTGAAAAGTATCCCTGGCCATGGCAGGGAGGTTGGAACAAGATGATCTTTAAGGTCCATTCCAAGCCGAACAATTCTATGAGCCGCACCTTTGGCAGTCTATCCAAGAAAATCTAGCACACAAGACTCTACCACCAGAACCTGGGGAGCAGATTACTCTCAGGAGGAAATACATAGGTGCTCTGTGGCAATGCCATCACCACAGCCACCTTGACCCCAAGGTCCCCATGGACCCACAGGTGCTAGCAGAGGGAGCAGTACAGGCTCCAGAGGATAAATGGGAAGCACAGAACATATCTGTAGTGTCTTCGCAGAGCCCTACAAACAAAACACTTAATCTGTACCTTCTATGATGAAGTGCTATAGGAGCAGAAAAATCCAGTATTAACTAGCTTTTTCTACCCTCCTCCTCCTCTGCTGAAAGCAGAAGTGGACATTTCAGTGATGAAGCCAAATGATCTGAATTAGTCTGCAGCCACTCCTTAGTTTACACAGAGATATTCTGTCTTCCTTAGTGCTAAAATGTCAAGAAAGGCATTAAGTCATAGGTTTGATTCAAAAGCATGTTGAATAAAAAAGCCACTATCTTTTAAATGGATTTATGAAAATGTTTTTCACTTGTCTCAACTACACAAAATCTTTTTTTATAGAACGCATGGTTGACCTACAGACTCCAAAGTGTTTTGGGTTTCTTCTTTTCCTAACTGGGAGAAGACTTACATGTATGTCATGATTTCTGGTGGAACTCTGGTCTGTTTCAAAGCATAGTGATAATAGGAATACCAGATTAATGGGCGTCTCAGTTGGATTAATGGAAACAAAGCATGAAAGTGAAAATGTGCAGTACTGAATACAAATAAAGAAGATATACTCTGCTGTTTAGAACTGCACTTTGAGTAACTGTGAGTGACCAACAGGTCACAAAGAACATTTCTGAAGATGTTTTTTACATTGAAACAAATCTTTTGTAATCTGTTCTGCTCCTTAATGTTGGGGTCCCCCTTAAATGTAAGACTGAGATTACACAAGGATAAAATGGTTAAACAGTTAAAAGAGTAAAACAGATGCAACAGTTGGACTTGATGGTCTTAAAGGTCTTTTCCAACCTAAATGATTCTCTGATTCTACAACATCAGCATTTCTATTGTCCTCTCAATATTACAAGGAAAAAGAGCAGTCTGCATGCATGAATCTCTGACAAAATGATTTTCAAGGCTCCTGCAGTTTAGCATATTTCTGTCTTCCAAGTAAAATGGGAAGCTGAACCCAGCCTGAAAGCAGAACAAGGTAGGTTGGCTGAGGAAGGCTTCCACAACTTTTGCCAGCCAGCCACATCTTGCTGTAGGGCTGGCAAGCTTTTAAGCTGCCTTTTACATGCCAGGCAGATAGAGACAGAGCTGCCCTCTCCTCTCAGCCTCTACTTTCTCTCTTTTCTTCATAAAGAAGGGAGGATTTTACTACCCTACTTGCAAATACATGCAAAGAAAGATACAGGAAATTACATCCAAGGTGGACCCTGAGAAATTATCACACAAATCACTGATGGATGAGATCAGCAACAATA
>VZTH01008337.1:23316-47117 GCA_013397815.1 Aleadryas rufinucha | reverse complement strand
ATATGTACACATGTGTAGACATTTATACAGTTGCTTAAGAATGGAAGTGATTGTGCAGCAAAAAATGGATATTAAACTGACAGTGATGGATTAAGAAACAGTTAGCCAGAGTTTTTGAAAAGTCTTTGAAAACAACAGGTGTTCCTCTTTCCTGCAAGTGGTAAAACCAATCTATTAATATGAAATAGTTTTCTAACAACACATGCAATTAAGAACCAGAATGCAGAAAGTGCTGGGGTTTTGATCAAACAAACCTCCTGATGACAGTTTTGAAACTTTATTAATAAAAACCAGATTCAAGGAAGAACAGATTTTTCCTAGAGAAAAGCCATATTCAAATATGGTTCCAAGCTCAGCTAAAGTGGTCAGAGAAGAAAGCAAAGCTATGAGTAATAGATCAAACTCAGTGGGAAGATTCCAAAGAGTACTAAAAGAGATAACAACTCTAAGTATCATGGAAATGTACCTACATATGAGAAAAGTCTTTGGGGCTGTTTCATATCAGCAGTACCATATGCACTGACTATAGTGTTCTAGAATGCAATGGACATAACAGCTGCTACAAGGGATTTGAGTAAATGGCAAATGAAAAACATGGATAAAAAGGATCTAAAATACAAGTAATAAGAAATTCTTCATTTTGTAGAAGTAACTCAAATTCTAATCAGAACTTCCTCAAGAACATACCCTTACAGCACAGAAATATTCAGTGCTTGTAAACTTGAATTGGTCTTGATAGAGGAGGGCTGTATTTAAATTTAGCAGCTTGCTGAAACAAAAGACAAAGTGTTCATTTATTTGTTCTAGATTTTTTTCAGGGAATGAATGTAACTAAAACCTTTCGTTCATTTCTTTTTCATTCAGCTTCAAAAGCAGAATACAAAGCTGATACAAAGTGAAAAGACTAATAGAAAGCTATTAGGGTTAGTAACAATTTGCATAAAAAATCTGGAATTAAAAATCTTAAAGAACACAACTGTTACTGTACTTCATGGTAGCATGATCCATATGTGGTTCTTTTTAAAAGCATGCACATGTCAGAGTTAGAATTCTGTGCAGAAAACAGATATGTAGCACAAATGAATAGGAAAAAAGTGGCTGTTGGCATAGGCCAAATGGATATATGAATGATGCCCATGACCCCAATACAAGATTTATCTATGCCAGAGTTCTGGAAAGTGGGCAGGCAACAGCGGCAGCTGCTGGTGTGGGAGCAGTTGTTCCTCACATTTTCCCATCTGCCAGGCAGCAGGAGCAAGAGCACCCAGCTGAGCTCACCACAGCTTCCCTGTGGCTTTGTGTTCCTGCTCCAGCCATTCTCAGATTCTCACCCACAGACCTGCAAAATTTAATTTTTTCTGTGTTGCTGAAAGAGGTCTTGAGCCAGCTCTGAGGATCTTTCTGCGTGACTTGAAAGAAAAAATTACTGAGGCAGCAAAACTGCTGGTCATTGTAAAAGCTCCCATTCTCTTTTCCTCTTCATGTTATTAAACCAAAAGTTTTCTGTGGGGTATTTGTACATCTGTGCTGTCTATACATGCACGCCCAAGCACATCCCTTCCTACCTTTAGTCAGAAAAGTTCTGTGAAAAGTAGTCATAAGAATTATTAAGTGTTTCTGGGCTTCTAAAGATGCAAGGAAGCATTACTATTTCACGCTGTTGCAATCTTTGTGTTATCAAATCTGGGGTCTTACAGCTTTAGTATTGCAGACCTAGGGACAATCTGAGAGGTCTCTTTAGATGATGTTGGAAAACAACAGATGATCTAAATCACATCTGATCTATCTTTTGACCCTCTGTCAATCACTCTTTAAATAAACAAATGCTTCTTATTCATATGCATAAGCTTCTCACTCTCATTCAGAAGTCAGATTATCTCAGCTACCAGAAGGGGAATATGTAAATCCTGTTAGATGGCTTGCTTTAAAATGAAATAAGTCACCCAATACAGCTTTATCAGCAGCTATTCAGTTTGTCTAGTTAGCAGATGAAGCACTTTGGCATGTTTCTAAGCTTTTCTAGCTAAGTTGTGCAAACTGGCACACAGAATACAGTTACTACAGCAAAACTATTACACTCTAGACCCCTCTCCTCTTTCTTCCTCTATGCTGCCCTCACCAGGAGTAAACCCAACTAAACAAATACACACTGCAAAATTAATTTGGGATCTACTTGATGTAGAAGTGAGGAGGAGGGAATGAACAGCTGTTTTCACTTACGAAAGATTTAGATATGCTGATTTACACTACTAATTTCCCCACCAAAGTAGTTTAGGCAGTGATCAGTGACATGATCAAGGAGAACCAAGCAGACAGGTGAAGAGCTGAGATGAGCATGAAGGGCTTCATAAAAATCATACAGGTGAGAACCTGATGGATAGGTAAGTTAGACAGCAATGAAGTTTACAATTGAAACCAAAGTAGAATCATAGAATTGTTAGGGCTGGAAGGGATCTAGTTCCAACTCCCCTGCCATGGACAGGGAAACTTCCATAGACCAGGTTCACATGTTATAGTAAGGAACTTCCATCTATATCTAATCTACTCTGCCTTGAGTAACGGTGAGGCATCCCTGACTAGGGGATGAACATGAAATTGGTGCTCCACAGAGAGAGAGTCAGCTCCGGGCTCCGTCGTGATCCTGGCAACAATGGAAAACAAATTCATATCCCTGATGTTCTTTCTACCCATCCTTCCTTCTGCCACTTAATATTGTACTTTTACTTCCTCACTCAGTGACGTATTACAAGAATCCACCTTTCATCCAGAAGCTTAAACTCATTTTGTGTTGTCTTTTTCTAAGGAGAATAAGAGGAACTCATTGTGAATGTGGAAAATTCCAGAACTGGGAAATAAGGGGGGAAAAAAAAATAGAAATCAAGAACTAAGCAGCTGTTATGATCCACTCCAATCACTGAGGAGCAAGTAAGCTCTCTGTGGATTACGACTATTCAAAGGTTCAAAATATTCAAGGTTCAAAATATTCCCCAAAATGTGATTAAAACCAAATGAGGTTAAATGTTGATACCAAAAAATTGATGTATTTTATTTAACAGTATATATTTTATTTAACAGTAAAATGGTAAAGAGAAAGAAAGAGAAAGAAAGAAATAGAAAAGGTGGGGGTGGGGGGGGAATAGACAGACAGCAGGAGTGTCAGAGACATATTAAGACAAAACATATCACTACTCCATGGGTCCCAACAATGTCCCATCGGCCTGCTCCATCTGATCTTCTTATGGTGAGGGTCCCCCGCAGAAAAGTATAGAATCCACAGGATTAATATACATTTGGGCCAGGTGGAAATGCTCAGGTATCTCTCCTGGGGAGGGCAAGTTTGACACAGTCCCTTGCAAGACTGTGGATCAGTTGCATCATTTTGCATCATGTGCAGTGATCTGGTGCAAGGCTTCAGGAATGAGTCTGGGGGCACTTCAGGGGCCTTTGATGGATTGTGACACCTTCTATGCTGCCCCTTCACATGCATCTCCTGTGGATGTGGCTTTCCCAGGGTGGGGGGCTGGTTTCACAGCTGAGCCAGTTTGTGTAACGGAGGATGGATGTTCACTGCCTCTGACCAGAGGGTGCACCACACACCCAAGACCCTCCTCCTCCCTGCTTTGGTGGGGGGGGTCTGTGCAAGCCTGTCAGCAGATAAGCCTGGAGCTGTGGTGTTGACCCCAAAGCTGCTGGCCTTGATCCTCCTGTGGAAGTGTCCTCCCAGCCTTATGAATTACTTCTCAGACCTGAGATGCTTAAAATAATAGTGTGACTTTTTTTATCTCAAATAGCCTTAGGTGGTTTAATTCACAGTTCAGGGTGTCAGCCCAGGGACCCCATTCAGGGTTCAGTGGTCTTCCACGCAGTTTTTGTTATACAACTTTGTCATTATAAGCAAAAGTCCTTCATAAAAATGTTTAAGCCATAAACCATAACATTTCTGTCTCTGACAGGAGGTATGAACCAAACTGCTTAATTCCTACTTCTGGAAAAAATTACAGTTATGTTTTTTCTTGCAATAGAAACACATTTCCACAGAGAAAATCATGTCTGTATGGATTTCTACTCACGTGACTGTGGTAAAAGGTCAGGCCATAAATACCTGAAGTATGCAGATGAATTGTAAGAAGTTTGAAGAAAAACAATGGGATTGATCAAACATTCCAAATGAGAACTGATGGAGTCTATCTAGAGGAGAAGTTGGAAGGGAAATTTTAAATCTTTAAATACATAAAAGACAGCTGTAAAGCAAAAGGGTATAATCTGTTCTCCGTGTGCACTGCCAGTAGAATGAGAATAATGGATTCGAAAGGGAATAATGCAGGTTAATGTCCTAATCAGGAGGAAAAAAAAAAACTAATGGTAAAGGTAATTATATACTTTAATGAAATGCCATGAAAGACAATAATATCTCCATCACCGGAAATTTTAAAACAATTAAGAAAAATTTGTTACGAAAGTTGATAGTTGTCATGGTTCAACCCCAACATGCCACTCTGCACCACACAGTCAGTCTGTCACTCACTCCATTCCCCACCTCCCCCTGGCAGGGAGGAGAACTAGAGGAAGAAAAAAAAGTAAACTTCATTGGTTGAGATGAAAACAGTTTAATAACTGAAACAAAATAAACGTGATACTACTACTACTACTACTACTACTACTACTAACTTATAAAAGTATTGATAATTTTAATGAAAAAGAGAGAGTGAGAAAATGAAGAATCATCCACTGTAGTGGGAGATCAGGTACAAAACTACCTCAGGAACATGAAGGCACACAAGTCCATGGAACCTGATGAGATACATCCAAGGGTCCTGAGGGAGTTGGCTGAGGAAATGTCTAAGCCACTATCCACCGTATTTGAGAAGACATGGCAGTCTGGGGAAGTTCCCAGTGGCTGGAAAATGGGAAATATAATGCCTGTTTTTAAAAGAGGAAATAGGGAAGACCCAGGGAACTACAGCCCTGTCAGCCTTGGTGCCCAACAAGATCATGGAGCAGATCCTCCTGGAAACTATGCTAGGACACATGGAAAATAAGGAGATGATTGATGACAGCCATCATAGCTTCCCTGACAGCAAATTGTGCCTGACAAATTTCTAGTCCACCTATCATGAGGCTGCAGCAATCATGAATGAGGGAAGAGCAACTGATGTCATCTACCAGAATGTGTGCAAAGTATTTCATATTGTCCTGCGTAACATCCTTTTCTCTAAACTCTAGAGACATGGATTTGATGGGTTGCCTACTTGGTGGTTAAGGAATTGTCTGGATGGTTGCACTCAGTGCGCTGTGGGCAATGGCTCCATGTCCAGGTGGAGACCACTGATGACTGGTGTTCCTCAGGGGTCGGTTTTGGGACCAGAACTGGTTAATATCTTTGACACAGACAGTGAGCCCTCAGCAAGTTTGCCAGCACCAAGCAGTGTGGTGCAGTCGACATGCTGGAGGGAAGGGATGCCATCCAGAGGGACCTTGTCAGGCTTAAGAGGTGGGTCTGTGTGAACCTTATGCAGTTCAACAGGGGCAAGTGCAAGGTCCTGTGCCTGCGCTGGGGCAATCTCAAACAGAAGTACAGGCTGGGAGATGAAGAGATTGAGAGCAGCCCTGAGGAGAAGGACTTAGGGGTGTTGGTGGACAAGAAGTCAAACATGTCTTGGCAGTGTGCACTCACAGCCCAGAAAGTCAACCATATCCTGGGCTGCATCAAGACCAGCGTGGCCAGTACATTGAAAGAAGTGATTCTCCCTCTCTATTTCACTCTTGTGAGAGACTGCCTGGAGTGCTGCATCCAGCTCTGGGGCTCACAACTTAGGAAGGATGTGGAGTGAGCTGGAGCTAGTCCAGAGGAGGGCCACGAAGATGGTAAGAGAGAGAACTGAAACACTTCTCCCATGAAGACAGGCTGAGAGAGTTGGGGTTTACCAGACTAGAGACAAGAAGTCTGGGGAGACCTTATAACAGGCTGACAGTACCTAGAGGGTACTGCAAAAAGGCTGGAGAGGGACTTTTTGCAAGGGCACGTAGTGACAGGACAAGGGGTGATGGCTTTAAATTGAAAGAGAGTGGGTTTAGACTAGATATTAGGAAGCCATTCTTTACTGTGGGGGTGGTGAGGCATGAGAAGAGGTTGACCAGAGAAGTTTTGGATGGTCCATCTCTGAAAGTGTTCAAGGCCAGGCTGGAGTGGGCTTTGAACAACCTGGTCTATTGGAAGCTGTCTCTGCCCATGGCAAAGGGGTTGGAACTAGATGATCTTTAAGGTTCCTTTCAAACCAAGACATTCTATGATTCTATGGAATAACACCTGAGAGAAAGAAGTGATGCACAATACAATTGGTCACCACCTACTGACCAATGTCCAGCCTGTCTCTGAGCAGCTCCTGGTCAATTCAACCCCAATTTATAAACTGGGTATGACATTCTATGGTGTGGAATATCTCTTTAGCTGGTTCAGGTCAGCTGACCTGGCCATGCTTCCTCCCAGCTTTTTGTGCAACTCCTCCCTGGCACAACATGGGAAACTGAAAAGTTTCTTTAAGTCCTAGTAAGCACTATTTAGCAACAACCAAAGCATCACTGTTATCAACATTATTCTCATAGTAAATCCAAAACACAGCACAGTACCCACTACTGAGAAGAAAATTAACTCTATTTCAGTTAAAACCAGGGTCATACATACATCATGATCTCTCTCTGTTCTGCATTTCTATGACTCCCAAGTAAATCAAAAATAAGATTAAATTTCACTGTGTATATCTATATGGAGATATATATATGTATATGTATATATGTTTGGATATGCAGCTACTCAGATTTTCTAAAGAATATAGCCAATTTTTCTCACTAACCTAACAGTTGACTAAAATAATTAAGGTTTTTGCCTGCAACACCAACTGTGCTAGCAAGGAATATAGAAAAGTTACATTTTTCAGAGGATTAGACAACTAAGGGAAGGTACTTAATAGGCCTTAAAACTGTGAGTAACAACTAATGACCCTTTCACTCATTAAAGTAATTGAGACATATACTAACAAAGTCAATTTTTTCACCAATTTCTTCTAGACTAAAGTGAAAGTGATTATGAAATATCTCTGTTAATGGGGTGCTAAGTCGACAAATGTTGGTTTACAAGCTATGCAGTTCATTAACACATGCTTTGTCCTCAGCTGGACTCCTGCTGATTTGAGTACAACTTTGTAACATTCAGAAATATCAATCCCTTTTCAGACTATCAAATATGTGGAACTATCACAAAAGGTTTCCATTAGATCTCTTTACCTTTCAGAAAGTATTTCTTTCCTCATGACATTTGTTTAAGCATAATGTTTTTCCATGTTCATGTAAAACACATGAGAATAGATATTCTTGGTTGTAGGCTATTGCTTTAATGGGTGGACTGACTCATCCCAGCATGACAATTCTTATCTTCTCTCATATGCTATTTCCTGGAAAAAACCAATTACATTGTTAAGAGTCCTGATATTTTTCTAAAGAGTCCCCAGCTCAGTTTTGTTAACAAAGGAAATTAGCTGGAGACCCTAGATAATTTCCTAAAATCTGACAACCTAGACCTTGACCATGGTGGAGATGCAGATAAAATACAGCTTGCTCATATTAGTATTTCAAATTATAGTGAATAAAAAAAAAAAAAAATAGTGTGATTGTTTCAGTTTCAGAGCTGCAGACAGAAATTTTTTTTGCAGTGATAAATCATTCTCAAGCAAAAGTTCAACTGGATGTATTTATTGTATGACAGAAAAGATAGAGCTTTTAGAAACAAAATAACACAGTCAGTTGCTTTGTGACATTTCTCAGTGTGAGAATCCATAGACAGCTGTTCATCACAATTTGTAAGCTAACATTAAATTAAGTCTAAGTGTAGGCAGTTCTCAGCCATACTCTTTCACCTAAATATTGACAAGTTTTGGGTGACTTAAAACCAAAAAATTGTATTTTGCAACTGACCTCCTTGCCTCATGAACTTTGAACTACTTAGGCAATCTTCCAGCCTTCTTTACTTTCATGCAGCTACAGCTCAGAATTATATTTAAATCAAAGAACTGCAGAATATACATATCACAGGACTGCCATGGGATGTTTTTTCTTTCCCAGCCTGCAGATTGGTTGGTTTCATGAAGAACAGAAAGACAAATAACAAAATGCCGTTTGTCACATGTTTGCTTTTGGAGTGATTGAATAAGACCGGACTGGTAAAAAATGGAATCTGATGTAGAATTTAAGGTGTGTACTTAAAGATATCCACAAGTTTCTGTCTTAAATACCACTCACCAAGGCTGCCAAAACCTAGACAGAAATTAGTGACAAATATTTGGACCAGTTTTTTTCTAATGACTTTTACCTTAATGTCTAATAATTTTTGATTTAACTACAATTTAAGTGTTTTCAGTGTTTCAACTTCTGCTTTTCCAGGTTCAGAAGATCATTTCAAATAAGCATCCTAATATTAACTGCAATTTTATTAATGCTTAAATGACAATATTTTTATTGCATTAAGGTTTATATGGGAACAGTTTGTAAGTATGCCTGAATTCAGGCAATTTAATACTCAGAAAAAATACCTTTTGGTATTCGTGCTTTGTGGTTTTCACCCAGTTCTAGTGTTTCTTCAACAATTAAAAATGCACAAATTAGTAGAGAAAGTACATTGCTTGCCTGGGAGCTTCACAATTTGTTCTTCACCTGTAGAGAAACCCAAGCATACTGGTAAGGTCGACGATTTCCAGATCAGAAATCCCAGTCTCTTAAAGTCTCCTCTCTCATCCTTTTACAAGCAATCGGACACAAGAATGACAGTTTGTTTTACTTTACTCCAAAAAATAGGCGTGTGTAAAGCCATTTCTTGTAGAATATCCTTCTCTCAGTATGCTACTCCTTCTGGAAATCCATGAAAGTGTCTTGAAGTGACAAAAATGTCTTTTAAAATTAATGGACAAATGGGATATTGCACTTTTCCTTAGAATAATCTTATATTTTTACCGTCATATTTTTATTTAATAAATAGAAAAAAATTAATTTATTCCTTCTTCCCTTAATGATTGCATTATGGCATACCATAATAGCTCAATATGCAACAAAATAATGAGGCATGCATGGTACTTAAAAAGGTATTTAATTACTTAGGTCAGCGCTAATTCTTCTGAACTCTAAATGTTTTTAATTTCTGTATTAGATGCAGCCACATACCACAAAATTATTTGCTACAATAAGAGAAATCGAGTTCAGATGCATCTAATGCAGATTTAGTAAATACATTGATTTATAAGTAATAAAAGCACTAAACCATGTCAGCTGCAAAACAAAACCAAAAAGTAAAAAAATAGATTATGGTGAAATATGTATAAGAAAAGAAAGGATTTAAAGAAAGATAAGCTGTTAAAAAGAATCCTTGGCTTTGGTTTGTTTGTTTGGGGGGTTTTTTGTTTGTTTTAAGATAAAGCCATCTATTCTGAGCATAAAGGAATAAGTGTTTGAAAGGAAAAAGGAATGTTCTGCATCATAGACCAGATACTTTATTTAGTCAGGTTCAGGTTAGCAGGGAAAGGTAGATATTCCTCAAACCACTTTATTAAATGTACAGGCCGGTTTATTGATTTGATAAGTAAGGAGGGAAGGTAACAATAGCACAAAAGAATTTAAGGGAGTGTGGAATTAACATTGTAAGAGAAAGGCCTACAGCCACTTACAACCTGGGTTTTGTTTCTCCTAGGACTTTACATCTGACAAGTGACAGGCTCTTTGCTGTATGGTTGATTACTTTGGTAACCTAGCTGTGTTAAGAATGGGTACACAACCATCTGAGAACAAAAGAAAGAAAACCAAGGACTGACCTGAAAAGTAGCGGAAATTTTTCAAAAGTTTTCAGACACTTTTGTCAGTGCCTGGTCTAGCACATTTTGTCATGCTGGTATTCTTATCTTCAGTTCATATCAGGAGGCTCTGTAACTTGAGGTTTCTATTGCCTCTATTGATGATGGCTACTACTTTCTGTACATGGGGCTTTATAAGCTGTCAAGGGCTAAGCTGGTTCACACGGCAGTCCTTTGTTACAAAATAGATTATTTGTTCATAGAGGTAGTCTTTGAATTAAACTTACGTTTTATATCCAAGGGCAAAAGGAATATTTTTTTATGTGCGATGCTAGTATACTGTCCTTGACCCTATGGATACTGCAACCATGCTATGCCATGACCTACAAGATCAATGAAAGCAAAGGTTCTTAGAGTTTGATCTGAGGAATACAGCACCATAATTTAAAACAAAGTGCAGTATGATTTGAGCACAATCTATTCTTCACTGGTTACAGAAGTTCACCTATGGAAAGTTTTTCAAAGTAGGAAAGTCAAATGTGACCAGGTGTTTGTGACAGTGGAACTAATGAAGACTTGTTCCAGACGCATTCCTTCTCCCTGAAGCTTTACCTACCGTATACCAGTAGAAGAGTATATAAGCAGGTTCTTCTTATGAAAAACTGCAGGGGAGAAACCAACTGAGGCTAGTTTCTTCTGAAGAAAGTATTGACTGTCTGAGTTCTTTCTGCTCTTTTCTCACTGGCAGCAGCAATTTGCATCTAATGGCTCATTTTCAAGAAGTATGAGACCTTTTTTTAGTTCCTGTGAAAATAGACAATACACTTAACAGTTTAGAGTGCTATGAGGAACAGACTGTTGGAAAGACAAATGGGCATCACAGACATGCCAATAATATAGAATTTCATATGTGTATGTAGCAGCAGCATGAGATCCTTTTCTCTTTTCAGCCCTAGAACACTCACATCACCTCCAAAGGAATTGATAGGATCTCTCAGATTTGTTTATGTGCATGTGTATATGCCTGTATAAATACATATACATGTACACACACTGGAGAGACAACATGTAAATATGTCTGCTTTCAAGACTGATGATGAGAAAATAAAGTTTTTAGACAAGCACTTTATTACCTTTCCCACTCCTCATGAAAAAAGATTACTTCTAAAAGACATAGACGATGACAAGAAGTGGATAGCTCACATTTCTATCATTACAGATTTGAACATTTTCTATAGCTTTGTGTCACCTAATAGATGCTTTTTACCTCAGCTGTTAGTTAACCTTTGATGGTACAAAATCAAACATAAGGCAACACTACACTAAAATTCACTTACTGTGTGTGTTCGCCATACTAGTTAAGAGAATAATTTTCAGTCCTTCCTTTTTCTCCTGTTTGTGCAAAGTTCAGACAATCTGGCAGAGATACAAGCGAATGATGTATGTAACTTAAAGAGGAATGAGTGCTCCCCATTACAGTAGTAGAATGAGTAATTCTTGTACAGGATCCAATGCCAAAGAAATTTGCTAGCTGGAGGAATCTGAGGATCTGATGCAGCTGCTATTAAATTTACCACACAGGAGTCTTTAATTTTACTTCTCTGAAAGATACAACTAAACAGCAACTAGTTACAGAAAATTGAAAAGAAATAACAACAACAAACCAGATAGCTACATAATAATACTACAAAATATAACAATATAGAATAGTTTAGAAGGCAATAGATAATTTTCTGAAGAATTCAAAAATCCCTAATAAATTATTTTAATATGAACACTTACTGTAATCTGAACACTGTTAGTAATGGTGGTGTACATCACAAGAATATCTTCCCTTTCATATGTTATGACATACAACCCATTACTTCTTTTATTTATTGACTTTTTGCTAAGAAGCCTGCAACTGATGAGGAAACAGGCTTAGAGTTTTAAATTCAAGGAGCTTAATTGATAATATAGTTTAAATTATTGTATTTATGCTTCATATTATTTCGTAATGCAGTTGATCCCTCAGTTTCTCCTAAGGCAAAAATCAATCATTATGTGCTGGAGGATTTTTTTCTCCATCATTTCACAAAATGTCAGTTCAGTTTGACTTTAAGTGCCTAGATAGAACTAGATTCATTTTTTTACCTAGCTGAAGGAGCGGAAGTTGGCTTGGATTGCTGCCCAGTGTGTAGTCTCTCCCTGATGCACCAAAAATGGGAATCAGATTGAAGGAAGTAGCTTGTTTTACTGAGTGAAAACTCTGGAGTACAGAGCTTTTAATTTACCATATTTTGAATTCAGATGAAAGTAACCAATTAGCTGAAATTGCAATTAACCCCATCTAAGTAAATAAATAAATAATTACACTGTTGAACCTTGTTGACTCTGTATAGAGGAATGGTAGTAATAGATATCAATGTGGAGAGTTGAAATCCACATTTATCAAATCATCACAATAGAATCCAAGCTATTAAATTCATGTCTTCATGCTGGACAAGGAAGTATTGTGAGACTTTGGATCATGCAAGGCTACAGCAGGTGCCGTTTGATTTTCTTGACTATTGTTAAAGTTACAGCAAACGGTGCTTCTCGATATGGCTGAGCATAATGAGCAAACATAAGATTTTTCAGGAGAATATAGTAAATATAAGTAAACACAGTTTGATTCTGAAAAACAAATGTAATGCACTTATGTCATGCTTTAACCCCAGTCNTACAGCAGGTGCCGTTTGATTTTCTTGACTATTGTTAAAGTTACAGCAAACGGTGCTTCTCGATATGGCTGAGCATAATGAGCAAACATAAGATTTTTCAGGAGAATATAGTAAATATAAGTAAACACAGTTTGATTCTGAAAAACAAATGTAATGCACTTATGTCATGCTTTAACCCCAGTCAGCATCCAAGCCCCATGCAGCTGTTCGCTCACTCCCCTCAATGGGATCGAGAAGAGAATTGGAAGGGTGAAAGGTAGAAAACTTGTGAGTTGAGATAAAGAGAATTTAATAGGGAAAGCAAAAGTCGTGCACGCACAAGTAGAACAAAACAATCATTTCACTCCTTCCCATGGACAGGCAGGTGTTCAGACATCCCCAGGAGAGCAGGGCCACATCACACAGAACGGTGACTTTGGAAGACAAATGCCATCACTCCAAATGTCCTCCCCCTTCCTCCTTCTTTCCCACACTTTATATACAGAGCATGATGTCATATGGTCTGGAATATTCCTTTGGTCGGTTTGGGTCACCTGTCCTGGATGTGTCTTCTCCCAGCCTCCCATGTACCCCCAAATTCCACACCAGCAGGGCAGTAAGAAAAGTAGAAAAGGCCTCAGTTCTGTGTGATCCCTGCTCAGCCAAAACAAAAATATCTCTACTATCAACCTTGTGTTCAGCACAAACTTACTTGTAAGGCTAGATGGAAGTATGAAATAATTTTTAAATTAACATTTTACAGTTTTAGTTTTACATTGGGCAGTAAGTGTGAAAAAATTCATCTCATTATCACATTATGACTAAGGCCAGTCCGAGTACAAATATCCCTGAGAAGAAGGCACAAAAAGTGTGTCCTATAATCCCTTCTGTCCTTTGCTAGTACCATCTGTAGTGGAGAGCAAAATGAACATTTTTGAAAATACCAAAAATATGCAAGAACCCTAGCCCAGCTGACTTTAACGGAAAATTCTATGAACTTAGAACCTTAAATACTTGCCTCTGGAATCCTCTGATTTCAAGAATTACACTCTAATAAAAGAAATTGAAAGTAATGAATAGGAAAGAAGACCAATATCTATGATCAGTCTGGAGCTGATTCTAAAGCTCAGTAGAAATATATGCTATTTCTAATTTCATAGTTAATCTAGTTTGCTAGGAAATGCCAGAGAAATTTTTTTTTTCTTAGAGTATTTCAACTCTACTGCCACTTACAATAAAGCTGTAATGATTCATAAGTATACCTGGATTCATTATTTGTCTATTTCAGATGATATTTTAATAGCCTATTTTTCATTGCTCTTAATGGAAAGCAAGTTGATAAGGCAATTGGATTGTGTGCAAGGCTATGACTTAAAGAAGTGCTCAGTGCAATCACACATCTTACACTGAATTTTTCATATTTTTATAATTTCTTTTTCATTTGCAAATTTATCTGATGGAGAAAACTTAGCTGAGAAAGCATCATCATAATGTTCAATACTTGAAAATAAAACCATCAGTATATGTCTACCCCAATCTTCTTTCCTTCCCCAAATTATAAACATTACATTAATATGGCCAACATTACATCCGAAGGCATCATTATGTAAATATATTGAAAATCTATTATAAAAGAATTTAATGTAAGATATTATGGAGACAGAAATCATTTTTGTAATGCTATCAACTCTATATATTGAACGTCAGTGAGAATTCAGCTTGTTAGACATTATTTTGACTACAAAAATTATGGGATACTAAGAAATTGACAGCACAAATACAATTGTTGAACTTTTCAGATTTTAATAATGCTACTACTCTATAAGAAAATTTCAGATTACAGTTTTCATAAATTCCTTTCTAATGCAGGGGTCTGGGCAGATAAGAGGAATAAAAAGAAATAGGCAGACACTGGGTCAGGTTTTCAAACACTGAAGAAAGAATGATTTTATTAGAAATGCTATAATTAAAGGCTATTGTAAATGTTTGTATTGTCAAGGTAAAAAGCCAAAAGAATAAGAAGATGGCTTACTCAAACAACTCACCTGTACAGGTGACAGGTATGGCTTTGATGTGCCAAAAAATGAAGATCATCTGAAAGGGCAAGATTACAGCTACTTGATAACTACATGCCTCTTTTTCTGTAGACAAAAAAAATATGAAGTTGATGGAAAACTAACTGGACAATACTTTGCTACTGCAGGTTAGTAGTTTAGATAATATTACCTCGCTAAAGCAGGACATTTGCAGATTGTACTCTGTTTTGTGTCTGAAATTATACAAATTCAAAAGCAAACTCCAAGACCATTGGAATATTATCTGTAAGAACTGATTTTAAAGAGTACAGCAAATTATATTGTCTCAATTCTAAGCAGTTGTCAAGAAACAGTAAACAAACTTAAATGAAATAAAAACTGTGTTTGCGTGTATGTGGGTGGATATACAGCATCAAGTACACAAACATTGGTCAAGAAAAGAACAAAGGAAAATGTGACCAAGCAAAAAAGAACACTTTTGGATTGCCTTTATCTGCAGGTTGATGGCAAGCTGAATATGTGTCAGCAGTGCCCTGGCAGCCAGGAGGGCCAACCATGTCCTGGGGTGCATCAGGCACAGCATCGCCAGCTGGGCAAGGGAGGGGATTGTCCTGCTCTGCTCTGCACTGAGGCGGCCTCACCTCGAGTGCTGGGGGCAGTTTTGGGTGCCACAGTATAAGAAAGACATTAAACTATTAGAGAGCATCCAAAGGAGGGCCCTGAGGATGGTGAAGGGTCTGGAGGGGAAGCCGTATGAGGAGTAGCTGCGGGGACTTGGTCTGTTCAGCCTGGAGAAGAGCAGACTGAGGGCAGGCCTCATGGCGATCTTCAAGATCCTCGGGAGGGGAAGTGGAGGGGCAGGTACCAATCTCTTCACTCTCATGACCACCAACAGGACTTGAGGAAATGGCATGAAGCTGAGGTTGGGGGAGGTTTAGGTTGGATATCAGGAAACAGTTTTTTATCCAGAGGTTTGGGCACTGGAACAGGTGCCTGAGGGAAGTGGTCACAGCACCAAGACTGACAGAGTTCAAGAAGTATTTGAACAACACTCTCAGGCACACGGTGTGATTCTTGGGGTGTCCTGTGCAGGGCCAGAAGTTGGACTTGATGATCCTGATGGGTCCCTTCCAACTAGCATATTCTTTGATTCTATGATTCCATATGTACTTCTGAACACATAATGAGTAAAATATAAGCTGTTTTGTCTTATTAAAATTTTAGAATACCCACTTAAAGGTAAAAAGTAAATCAAGAACTATTTGAACAACAGAATTTTCTGAAAAATATTCATCTGTTTTTACTTTAGTAAGTGTTATTTGATTAGTGCATTGTTAGACATCCTCTCTCTTACAAAAGTTAAATCTCAGAACAATGACAAAGATTGTCATTGAATGACAAAGAAGTCCTGGTCTTTCACTGAGTTTTATATTTCTCCAGACCTTCTCATTCCAGTCTTGAGGCCCTGTTCATAATAGAATCATAGAATTATAGAATATCCTGAGTTGGAAGGGACCAACAAGGATCACTGAACTCCAGCTCTACAAGGCTCTACAAGAGTTGCAGTATCCCATCCTTAATATTGTATAACATTAAGAGCAGCTGACCACAGTATCACTAAGTACGGATAAATCATCCATTCCCTAAGAATCTATGTTACAAATACAGTCACATTATGTCATTAGGAGTCAAGAGTTGCCCACATAAACCCTGCAAGTGCCTTCTACAAACTCAAGTTTCATAAATTCAGTCTTTCTTAGGTGAGACCTTAGGGTGCGAAATAAGAGAAGAAAACAAGAAAAAAACATCATCCTCATCTATGGTGTTTTTAGATTGGTGCATGTTGATGTGAATCAGAATATAGAACTGAGAGAAAATAGCAATGTTTCTAAAACCAACAAAAATTATATAAATATTATTGGAAAAAAAAGCTCTTAAAACCACTGGGATGCTCCAGCTACGTAATTAATAATTTACTGAATAGTTCCTCAGCACAAAAAAATCTGTGACATTCAGTAAACATTAAACTCCACCAGAACCATCACACATTTGAGACATACTATACAATAAATGATCAGCTCACTTGAGCACATAAGTTCAGACACTCTTGAAGCTCAAGAGTATTTCTGTAGTTAATTGGCATAATCTCTGCAGGGAGGATATTTTTAAAAAGCAGGATTAGATTACACACAGTTACCCTTGAAAATGAGTGAAAATGATGTTACACAGTGAAAGAAAATCTTATCAGACAGTCATTTATTTTTTGAAGTTTATTAGGAGGTTCAGACATCCTAGCAAATTGCCATTCTACTCAGAAAATTAGTCTGTTTTTGTAAAAGGAAGGGAATGAGTGCATGAAACAGTATTCACAGAGGATGAACGTGGAGATAATACTGTTCTGATTTTCTTGAACTTTAAAGGCAAGAGACATGTTCATTTTTATAGACTGTAATAACTCTAAACCATATTCTGCCAAAAACTCTCCAGGGTCAAAAGCTCCCCTACAAACATCCATGTTAAGGACAACATAGGTTTCCAAGTAAGATTCTGAATTTTTCTGACCTTAACGGTTTAAATGGCAGTGTGTCAGACTCACCAACTACTCCCTGTAGGAAAGGAATCAGAGCTCTGTCCATCCTAGCTCTCTCAGCTGGCAAGTACAATCCTTTTATTCAAAAGAAAACAGACTTTTACTTATTCCCTACAGATATGAGCATCTCTGCAGTCTCCCAACTTCTCTCTGACGATACTTTTTTCTTGTGGCTGTTATATTTAAAATAGGATTCACTGTGTTTATATATTTAGATATATATAATATATGTGCACATATGTACATGCACATTGCCCATTTTCCAATTTTTACTCATTTGACTGTAAGTGAAGCATAAATCTTATGTCAAGGTTTCTTTGCTTGAAACTTTATCTTTTTTAAAGATGAAGTGGCTCCAAAAGATGCTAGACGAATTAAAAAATATTAACAAAAAGGAATTATTTTCAAATATGTGATATTTCATAGCCTGGTCACTGGCCTTTAGAGCATGTGCAAATTTTTCATTGTTGCTTAATTGCAATTTAAAAATATTTTGCTATGCAAAACAAAGAGAGAAAAAAACATTTCAGCATATAACAGAAGTCTGCTTGCAACCCTCACTGTGCAGCTGCTCTTTATCAAAGTATTTTTAATGACCTGTAACTCAAAAAACAGCTTGACAGATTTAAATTCACAATTTGTGGGAAATATACACATTTGGGTGCCACTCTGCAATAAATCCATTTCCACTGCAGAGGCGATAATCTACATAAACCATACAAACCTTCATATCTAGGATTAGCTCTTGTTAATCCTCTTTTTACTTCTCTCCACCGTCTTTCCGTTCCCTGCTGCACCAAGCATAAATGATTTGCTTTCATATTTTAAGTCCTTATGACCTATCTCTGCCCGGCCTTTCATCTCTCCTGTGATAGCAAGACATTGACCCCCACCTACAGTTTTGCACGCAGTACCTGTACATGTATTTGGTGATATTTAGCTGCTTTTCAACAAAGAAGTTCCCTCCTTTTCCCAAACCATCTTGAGGGAATGGGTAGTATATTCTTTTCATTCTGACCTCTCATATCTTCAAAAGGATGACATTATCTTTCTTCAAGACCCTTAAATCTATTCTGTGCTTTACAGCCAATAATGGGTAGGTAAATGAGGTGTTGTGACTCATGTGTATCCCTTACATAATCTCCCCCATCCTGGATATCCATAATTCTACTTCATCTACTAATATAGTAGAACACAGCCGTGTTGGTTTTCATGATACAGCTCATTCTCTGTATTTGATTGCTGAAGGGATAGTTTTCATCAGAACCAGTCAAACATATTTTTTCCCTTTCTTCTTTTTAGAATGCCGAGATTGTAATATGTCCACCTTTGGAAAATTTCAGGTATCCTGAAATGCATCGTAGTGTCTAATGCCAGAATGAGTACTCAGGTTCTGGTGCAGGATTCATAAATAATAATTTATCCTTCTAGAGGCTCTGACAGAATTTTCTGACAAAAAATATGTTACTGACATGGAGAAATTCCATCTTAGAGCATGAGTGACATATTAAAGTCATTTATCTTCTTCCTGAAAGTCTGAAGTACCCTCTCAGTTGGCAGCTGGCAGCCTAAAGAAATTAGGGGCATTGGTTTATTCTGACCACAGAATCTGAAGTGTGATAACTACCCACACTTCTCTTCTTATTTATCAACAGGCCTTTTCATGTACACTGCCTCACCTCATATCTCATCTTTATTGAAATCCTAATATTCAACTCATTTTTCTGACATTAGTAAAAATAAATCTAATAGAAAAGAAATAAATTAATCTAAATGAACAGATGCTGTCTTCTACTTTGACTTATACCATCATTTTGGAAATTAAATGTACACTTTACACTGTTCATCTTCCCCTTTTTTCCTATGGTAAAAACTATTTTATGACTACTAAACAATCACTGTAGTTGATATTTGTCTGTTTTCACTAGGCAAAAGACATACAGACACACATCAGTCAGACCTGACACAGACTTTGTATCAAGCTCAAATGTCATGCCAATTTAGGCCTTTTATAACATTAAAAAAGCAATAATTTATGCCTTTTCAGTAGCATACAATCATATAATTTCTCAGTAACGCATGTTGTTAAAGTACAAATTAACTATGCTCTTCCTAGTTGAAAATAATAGAAAATCTTTTCAGACTCCCTGTGATACAGGTGCTACCTATTATGGGGCTAATAAAGAAGGTTAAAAACACAGCCTTCCATTTTTTGAGACTTGTGTCATTTGTCAACCTCAATTTCCATGTAACAAGCAATAAGATGAAATGATAAAATGATGCTTCACAGAAAAACTTTGAGGCAATAAAAAGATATGCTCATCTGGGAATGTTGCCATCAATTCACGCTTTTCAGTGGGGAGAAAAATAATTATGCTGAGATGGCTTTTATGTGAAGAGTAAAATTTGAATTGTAAGCATGTTTTGTATTTATAATTGTTATCATTTAGCTGGATTTTAAAAGTGGAATGATAATGGTGAATAAAAGGTGTAATTAGCCTTTCTGTGGTAGTTATGCATGAGTGATAACATATAAATCCCTTGTGATTTTGTTTTTGCAATCTGCTAACCTATCTAATGGACAGCAATAAATAGCTGATAAGGGACAGAGTGTTAATCTCTGCAGTTGCTCTGTTTCCAGGGTTTGACTATTGGTCTACAGACTCAAACTAGTATAGATATTTGAATTAAGGAGGTTTTTTACAATCATGTAAGAGAGGAGGGAGAGTAGATGTACCAGTATCTGCATGTGTATAAACAACGTGGATTTTCCTTTGCATATTGTGGTGCTTCTGAAGAAAGTGTTCTGTGAAAATTGGACCAGTTTTGAGAGAACCTATGAAGATGTGGCTGGACACAAATTATTATGGTGAAGCAGCCCAAAATAATTTTGAAAATAAATATTTTACTTCATCTTTCTGAAGTGCTGCCATAAAGATTACTAAATTCTTAGGCTTTTCCTCACTGGGACACCAGTAATCTTGAAATGCTTAATCCTGGATTAATTCTCAAGCTTGTCAACTTTACTGGAGAGTCTTGCATTGTCCTTGATTAGCATTGTAATTATGTTACCATGTCCCAAAGACATATTTTCCACCTCATTGACATTTCACTATGAAGTGTTCATCTACCCAGCAAATCCATTGCATATTTCCTTAAATACCTATCCTGAATCCCACAGAACATCTATTTTTTAACGTTGCATGTACAGAACCATAACTTAAGCAAATTAAACTTCAGTGAGACAAGTTCACACTCAGCAACACACTTAAATTCAGAATATCATGAGTACTGAGAAGCAATGATTTTTTTCCAGTCTCTAATGTGTGGTTGCACTATGGGTCTAGAATCTGCAATCTTTAGATCATATCAGAAACTAAACATGGTTGAATTCATAGTAGGTATTAAGAAAGAAGTAAGGACCTTCAGAATCTTCAGAAACCAAAGATAGTACCAATATGAATGTTTAACCTAAAGAATGCGTAGATGATTTTTAGCTTTTCTGTGTCACAAACCCAGCAGATCCTACAGTTCACGCAATTTTATGGAAAGATAAAGAGGACTTCTAAGATGAAGGGGTTTTTTTGGTTTAGTCTTAGTGGCAAATTGCCTAAGAATCTTTTAACATTTTTTTTCTATGTATTTTACATTTGGTGGGACCATTCCTTTGGCTGTTTTTTCATGACAAATTGATTGCTGTGAAGCAACTGTCCAGCTGTTTTATCAAATGACCTCTGGGCTTTATTTTTTAGACTCCTGAATAAACAAAGCTTCAAGACAAAATCAGTGGGAGATGTGGATGTTCAGACCTTTAGGAAAAACAGGAGAGAAGTCATCTTATTTCCAGGCTGACTGCTTACAGAAGATGAATCACATAAAATATGCAAAGAGTTGTCAATTGCTTTGTCATTATTAAATGTGTATCGTTCTCGCTTAAGGAAAAAAAAAAATAAACCCTCAGTGGGAAACACTAAAAAGGATAGAAGGCCTTCTAAAAGCATGAGAAATAAAAGCAAGTTTTAAGAATAAAGCAGATGATTTTAGGGAAAAGCTTTGGCTGCGAAAATATTAAAGAAGATACAATTATACAACAGAGCAAGGACATTAAAACAATGGTTAGAGTCTCTAGGCCTAGCTGAGATAGTTTTTGGAGTTGCAAAAATATGCTTACCAAGATAGATAAGGTTAAGCTTAATAATGGGATACTGTGCATTGTTATAAGATATAAAACAAGCAAGTATTGTGTATAACAGATGTGCGTGCAATATAGAAGATTGGTTAAAACAGCTGTCTGTAACTCTTAGAATGTCTGCTATTGGTGGAAAAACCTTTAAGAATGCTCTGTAACCAGGAAGTCCTCAGTTGCCTGCGCAGCACGAGCTTGTAACATCTCTAATGTCTCAACTCTGTATATGAGACTGAAAAAATAATAAAGGCTCAAGGAGCACCTGTCCTGGCTCCCTGTCCCGTTTGAATTCAGCAGCAACCCTCCAATATTTGAATTCAGCAGCAACTCTCCAATATTTGAATTGACCATGAACTGTGTTTACTGTGTATACTTGCTGATTTTCTTCCAGCAAGAACAATCTCCTCACATTTTGGGTAAAGAAGAATACGAAGGATAGGAATTAGAAGATATAATTAGCAATAATGTAACTTATTTATTGCTGTAATTGGCCTAGTAAGTGGATGCTAACAGATTCAGCTGATGAAAGTCATAAGCTTTCATGGTTAGGAATTTGTTTTTAATATTTAAGATCTAACACACTTTTTGAGTCACTTCTTTATATGAAAGATTGCTTTGAATTGTCTCCCCATAAAAACATACATTATGGTTATTTTAATTGTGTAAAATTTAAGAATTTATCCTGCCTCTACAACACTAATTGTATCTTATTCATAGTAGTTCTAAGCCACATGTTGCCAACATAATTTTCTTGGTTAATGGGCTTTAGTCACTGATCTGAAATGTCTGCATGCAGAAAGCATAAATATTTGTCAATGCCTTTCTTATTTAATAACATGAGTAAAAAGGTTATGGCCAGGCATTTTTTAATTATAGGTTCTCTTTTAATGTGTTTTCTTGAAATGCTTGCTCCATGCAGTATGTATAAAACTGTACAAAATGTGACTGAAAGAACTTTAAAAATTCTATGCCCTGCCATTTGACATATAGATCCTCATTTGTCAAGACCAAAGAATTTACCAAATGTTATTCACAGATTTGTTGTCTAGTTACAGCTCTTCAAAAAGAGTTTCTTCTCTTTAACTGAAAATTATCTCAAAGTTTTCTGAAAGGAAAATATTTTCATGTTATAAATTGATTAGCATAAAAATTTGAAGTATTGTATAAGCAAAATAATCAGGGGCAGAGTTATCCATATTGCACTTGAGTAGGCAATTGCCTATTGCTGAAAATTAATCTGAAAAATTAATTGGGCAAGGTTCAGATCTGGAAATTTCCATACATAGTGAATCAAAAGATGAATCTAAAATGCACATCAGAATGTCTTATCACCAATCATGAAAACACATGACAAGCCTTGAAAACAGCAGGGTGAAGAAAACCGACATAGAAGGCCTCTGAAGGGTAACATGAATGTCAGCTTTGATCAATGTTGACAAATTTGTTCATTCAGCCCTTTCCTGCTATGACTCAAAAGTATTGCAAAAGCCTTGGGGGGATATATTTTTTGGAAGCAGGAGTAAAATGATATTACAAAGTGTGACCATTTATCACATAACATTGCTTTAAAATTAACCATCATACAGGTACATTATGAGCAGAAAATGTGAGCTTGCATACTGTTACCAGTCTTTTACCTAGGCCTTACAGATGTCACCCAAATCTGACCTCTGAAGTGCTTAGGGAAAATAATAAAGCAAGGACTTGACATGTCCTTAGGCCGTCAGATATAAAACATACCTGTGCTCAACACTTTACATGACTTTTCTGTCAGAAAAAATAAATGAAACCTTGCAATTCTGACCTGTAAACTGAGAACCCACAAAGAGAGTTAGGAGGTGTTTGTTTGTGGGTTTGTTTGGGTTTTTTTTTAGAACAGGAAACAATAGTTTTTTTTCTCAGAAGAAAACAATTCAGCTTTCTAAAGAGGACAATAGTTCTGTCAGTAAAGTAGAGACCTTGTATCTACATTGGTACAATTAATGCAATGAAATCTATTTTCCACTGAGTTATTGTTTGTACAAGCTCAGAATAAGAGTCTTTGTCCTCCCTCAAAAAGCAAAATAATTTTAAACAGTAGTCTAATACCTCTAAAAATGGCCTTATATCTGTGACAAGCTATTGATAGAAGGGGAAGACCCAGCACTCATGTAGGTCTTCTGTGTCACATCTTAACAAAAGCCATGATGAAGATTTGGTCAGGTCTGGAAACTGAACCTTTGTCTTCTGAGACTTACCTCAGAACTTTTCTGATTGAGCACTTTCAGTAGCTGGGAACTGAATTTAAAATTTTTCTTTGAGTTCCTGCATGACTGGATTTTGAGGGATGCTGAAATAAACTCATTTTTCTGGCAATAGGCCTATGTTTTCATTTTTGGATCATTGACCACTCCGCCGCAAAAAGTGATTGAAAGCTGTGCTTTCAACTTACTGGCAAAACATTATTATAGATTTATAAAGGGTGAAGAAAAAAAGAGA
>VZTH01008337.1:0-22719 GCA_013397815.1 Aleadryas rufinucha | reverse complement strand
AAGCTGTGTTTTAAACTTAAGGGAAAAACATTATTATAAATTTATAAAGGGTGAAAAAAAAAAAAAAAAAAAAAAAAAAAAAAAAGAAGTCATGAACTCCAGTCCCTTTTGTGTTAAAAATTATGAAATGTGTTGGCGTCCTATAAGCAGTATGTTAGTGATAAAGGCCAAGTTTGCAATAATTGTGCACTTTACACAATTATTACAAAGAATTGGCGTGTTCTGAGTGACACAAATCCCAACACGGAATTCAGGGCAAGGTAGGTGATTTTGCTGCCTGTGTTGTAGGCCAGTATGCAAACAGTTTGTCTTAACAGACTTTGCACTGTCCTTCGTTTATAAGAGAATAAAAGATACAGTGTATAGAGCTACAGGCCCACAGTCTTCCTTTATCATTTAATTCAAATGCAATGCTTGGATTAAATTTTATTTGAGGATCTAATCCTTGGCATCTGCCTAAGTTGTGCGACAGCTGTACCCATGCCTGGTCATATGCCTTGTGAACCACAGTCTGCTGTCTAAACGGCTCAGTCACCACAACCTCACCTGGCCATTGCCCACCCAAGCCCTCAGCTGGACCAGTCCTGACCTTGACCCTCACTGGGACACAGGGGGACTGGGCCCCTCTAGGGGTTATTGTACTCAGAGTGCTTGAATTGCCTATGAATCTATTTATTTATTTGCTTACGTATTTGTTTTAAAGCATCATTAATGTATTTGTAGTATGGCCACGTGCAGCACTAGAACCAATGCTCCATCATGTAGGTAGATATGCTGCATAAATTCTTTTTGAAAAAAGTTATTTTAAGTAGTTCCCTGACTCATATATCACCATGATTAATGTGAAAGCAGAAGAAAGATGTTATTCTGCAGGGGTTTATATATATTGATAATTTTTTCCTGGCTTTTGCATCCTGCCATCTTTGCACTGCACTTTGATTCAAGGGTCTGCATCTATCCTGGTGTAATATATAAAATCAATTACCAGAGAAAATGGTAAAAATGAATGGGTCAAACTATATCCAAGAATTGTAGAAAGCCATGACTCTGAGGATGGCATCATGCAATGCCAAGAATTTGATAAGAAAAAAGTGTGTTCTTTCACGATGGAAACAGATGAACCAACAAAATGAGCACTTTCTTACTGCACACAGAGCAGTTGCGTTGAACTGAGTAATCAATTGTCTGCTATTTAAAGTGACTGACATACTAAATCACTACAGCAGGAGCTTTCAGGGTGAACATATTTTTAAAAATACGAGATAATTGTTGCTGCTCAAGTTTTCTTCTGGTCCCTTTTCCTTGTAATTGCCTTAATCTTATGTTCAGTTTCAAAAAAAAACCAAAGACAGACATGCTTACCTTCCGTACATCCTTCTGGGAGACCAGAAGGAGGCAGTTTCATCATTGTATGTATATATTGTTCCCCCGTGCTCACAACTGGTGAAGCTGCACCTCAAGTACTGTGCTCAATTTTTGATCCCTCACTACAAGACATTGAGGTGGCTGGAGTGTGTCCAGAGAAGGGCAACAGACCTAGTGAAGGATGCAAACAACAATCATCAGAGAATCATTCATAGAATGACTTGGTTTGCAAGGAACCTTAAAGATCATCTAGTTCCAGCCCTCCTGCCATGATCACGTGTTGCCTGCCTTCCTCGGGCTGCCCTTTAGCCAGGGACGCCGGCTACTGAGGCCTGCTAGTCTGCACCAGGGGTGGTGCTGCTAGGGCTCGAGCATGGCTGACTTACGTGGAGGTGAGCTGGCTCTGAGGGAAAAGGCGAGCACGGCGTGGTGGAATAAGGCGAAAGAGATGAAGGGCTGCGGGAGGGGGTCTCCCCCATGGTCTCCGTTTATTAGGGAAGAGGACAAAGGGATCTGGGAAGGAGAGAGTTGGAGGGAGAACTCTGGGGATCTGAGGGCGCGCAGGGTGTTTTAAGGGAGGGGAAAACTGGGAGGAGCCAAGGTGTACAACCAATGGAGAAACAGGTAAAGGGAGGGTCCAGGGGTCCAGGGTCCAATAAAATTTCTTAAGGGGAGGGTAAAACGATATATAGCCAATGGGGTATCGAACTTGGTAGAACTTTCCAGAGGGGTGGGCAGGCCTCACACCCCAGTCCCACCCTCGGAATCCTCCTCCCACGAGGAGTCCCCTTCATCCGAGGCAGAGCCTGGGGGACTGATGGCTGCGGCAACTGGGTATCAGCCCACCACAATCACAGACACCTTCCAGCAGACCAGGGTGCTCAGAACCCCATTCAACCTGGTCTTGGACACTTCCAGGGATTGAGCACCCACAACCTCCCTGCACACCCTGTTCCAGTGCCTCACTACCCTTTGAGGAATGAGTATTTTTCCCTTTCGTCTAATCTAAGTCCCTCTAAGTCCTTCCTTCTCTTGTTATAAAGTCTTCCCTCTTTTCTTATCACCATCTGCCTGTGTAAAAAGTCATCCTCCCTTTTTTTATAAGCCTCATCTAAGTACTGAAAGGCTGCAATGAGGTCTCACTAGATCCTTCTCTTCAGGATGAATTTCATAGCAGAGGTGCTCCAGCCGTCTGATCAATTTTTTGCCTCTCCTCTGTACCCACTCCAACAGGTCCATGTCTCTCCTGTACTAAGGATTCCAGATATGGACACAATATGCCAAGTGGGATCTCAGAAGAGTGGAATTGAGGGACAGAATCAGCCACTCAACCTGCTAGTCATGGTTCTTTTGATACAGTCCATGGCTGACTATGGTTGACTTTTTGGGCTGCAAGTGCACGTTGCCAGATCACATCCAGTTTTTCTTCCATGAGAACCCCTTTTCCACAGGGTTGCTCTCAGTGAGTTCTTCTCCCAGTCTGTACTCATGTCTGGAATTACTCTGACTCAGGGTAATTATCCTGAATTTGTTGTATTTTTCTCCCTGGCTGTACTCATGTCTTGAGTTACCCTTACCCAGAACCTTGCATTTGGACTTGTGGTACTCCATTATGTTCTCTTGGGCCTACTTCTTGTCCAGGTCCCGCTGGATGGCATCCTGTCTTCTTGTGTAAACTGCACCTCTCGGCTTTGTCATATGCAAACTTGCTGAGGGTTGTTACAACCTGCCTCTAAAGACAAGGGTAACTCAGGTTCTTGTTAATAGATCCCTTGGGGTGGATTAGAGTGAAATGACACTGAATGACTATATATATATTTACAGGGCTTAATTTAGAACAACTTGGTTGCAATGGAAAGGAGGTATGTAGCCATTTTGGTTATTATTTACAGAAATGCAACAATAAAAAAGCGTAAAATAACACTTAAGAAACTGTGGAAGGAAAAGAAAGAAAGAGAAAGAAAGGATAAGAATAGAAAGATATCACGACATCACCAACCCTTGATTCTGGGACAAGACTTGATTGTTGCAATTTAGATGTCCATTGCTTGAAGTGATGGTCACAGTCTTGATCTGTCGTGGGTGGGGGAAGCCCATGAAGCACAAAGTTCAATGGGTTAATACACTTTCAGGTTTTTGTGGGAATGCACAGGTACCTCCCCTTGTGAGGGAGATTTACACTGTCTGTTGTAACACTGTGGATCATGAACAGTCCTCTGGTGGAAGGCCCCAGAAATGAATCTGAGGGCACTTCAAGGGTCTTTGATGATTTATGACACCTTTTAAGACATGACAGCTGTCTCTCATGTCGGTGTAGTTGAGTCAATTATACCTCATCAGAAGGGATGAAAATTTTCAGGCCTGTGTGTGAATGTCCAATATATTCCCTGGGGGAAAGTTTTACCACTGAGTCAGTTGCATAAGGAAGGACATTGGCATGATGAAAAACACTATCCCACCTCTGCAGTGTCTGACAAAAGTAAATGGTCTCAAGGTGTACCAGGGGAGGTTTAGATTGGATATTAGGAAAAATTTCTTCACCAGAAGCGTTGCAAAAGCTGGAATTGTCTGCCCTAGGCAGTGGTGGAGTCATCATCCCTGAGGTATTTGAAAGATGGAAAGATGTGGCTCATAGGGACCTGGTTTAGTGGTGGAATTGTCAGTGGTGAGGTAACATTTGGATCCAGTCATTTTAAAGAACCTTTCCAGCCTAAACAATACTATAATTCTGTATGTGCATACACACAGAGGTTCCGCAAATTCTTATTCGACAGCCTGGTTTTCACAATTTACCATTTACACAGCCAGTCTTATTAAGTGTAGGGAAGGTGATCCACCACTGAGGCCAACTGAATTTCAATTACATTTGTGTGATTTTTCCTGGGGAAAAAAAAGGGCTCATTTTATAGTTTTAGCCTAAGCAGCAGACTCTGGGATGTTTACCTCTGAATTTACAAACCTGTCTGAAGTCTGGATTGTTGGTCATTGCAGCTCAAAGCCCCTTGTAAATGCCATCAGAAAGACATGAACTTGGACACCTGGTTAAAATTTGTTCTTCAGTTCTCACGAACTGCGCAGGTCCTGTGCAACTCACTTTGGCAAGTAGTACTTGAATATCTATAATTGTGCTTCTCTCACCTTACTTTTAAAGAGGCTGACTGAAACCTTTTTATTGTAAGCATAGAAAAGCTGTTAAGCAGTCCAGGACCTTGAAACACAATAGACTGGATATTGTCCTGGACAAGCGTCAGTACACAGGCAGAGGTAAGATTTCCTTGCCAATGCTACAAACTGGCAATCAGTGTGCTTGTGTGGAGAAACAGACAGCTGCTGTGCTCTACTAAAGTAGCAGAACTAGTACACACACTCTCCTAGCCTCTATATGAAAAATAAAATAGTTCCCCCATGTAACATACACAGTTTTTACTTGGTTATGAGACTTCAGTCCCATTTTGTCTTTAATTTATTATGTTATGCCCAAACCAGTACATTTACACTGTCTCAGTTTAAATAATTAATTATTTTTATTTATATTTTAGCCCTTATGGCAAGAAATTTGAAAGCCTGGCTTATCTGCAGTATCCTGCCTAGGAGCCAGAAATGAGATTGGTAGGTATGAAATATTAAGATAAGATTGAGTTATAAGCAAGAAATGGTCCATGATCAGTACAATAGATAAATTCTACAATATAGTAGAATGCCAAGTGTGTACCAAAAGTAAGGAGGAAATTAATTACAAAATAAAATAAAATAAACCCCAAACACAAAACCTGATGAAACCAATCACTTTGATCACCAAATAAAAGGCTACAACACAACATGAAGGAAAACTACTTTATCACAGGCTTGATCCCAGTTCTCATTATAAGCAAAGGGGATTTTGTCACCGCCTTCAATCACAGCTACAGTTTTATGCTACTGCAGTCCCAGTGCCTTTTTTTTGCCAGACTCTCTGCTAAAGAATTAGGTATGTTCTTACATTGCTGTCCAAGACATTGATATTCCTCTAGAGGTTTCTTATGACCCTTTTTGGTCACCTCAAAACCTTACGTTGTATCTTTGAAATCTGGCATCAAAGGATACAGAAATTCTTACAAAGCCTCAATTAAAAGCAGACCTCATATGGCCAGAATTACTGTATCTACAATCAAAGATAAAAAAGAAAGAAATCAAACGCCAGTTCTCCCAAAGTCTTGTACTCCAGAGGGATTTCATATATGAAATATAGAGCTTGATTTTTACATACCATGGGCTTGCATTTGGTTACAACAGTTTGAATGTCAAAGATATTTATAAAGGGGGAAATACGGCCTTTGGTTTAATTTGTTTCAATTTCATGTTGAACACTGAAAAGATGGGGTCTGTGTATGTGTAAAATAATGTAGACTCCCCCATACTCCCGTCCAAAGGAACAGGGGAAGACAAAACACACATAAACCAAAGTAAAAAAAAAATAAAACAACTCATGGAATGTTGGTACCAATTCCACATGAATTATGAAATATCAACAATTTACTTGGGAGATAAAAAACTTATGAGTCTAGTCGTTTTGTGGCGCAGCGCGAGACGGTGGTGAGCTGCTGCAGCCTTCCAGAAGGGTCCCCAGCCAGGGGAAGCTGCTTCAGCACAGAGGGGCCAGACGAAGGCGCAGCCACACACACACCCAATGATGCAGGGCACACGCACGCACACACTCATAGAGATGAGGCGACGGCAGGCGACAAAGGAGGCGGGAAGGGTCTTCTATATGGGGGTCAGCAACTGGGTTTATTGTAGGGTCCAGGTGCAGAGGGATCCAGGGATAGAAGACAAAATGGAGGATAGGATACAAGGTGAAGAACGGGTGGGCAGAGCATCAAGACCAACGGGCTGAGGGCCAGGGGGCAGAGTCAGAGTGAGGGGGCCAATGGAGAGAAAGGCTAAGGGACAGGAGCCAATGGGGCATACAATAAAAAAGAAATTTCTGGATGGGGTACGTAGATGGAACAAAGGGGTGGAAAACAAGGAACCAATCCTAAATGGCGGAAAACCATACATTATAATGTTTAAGGCAAGGCGTCCTGGGAACTCACCCTATCTTGGGAGGATGTTCCTGGCTTGGGGCCATCCCACCAGTGAGCCCTCCTTGCTGTGGGCTTTGCTGGCCCATTCCAGGCATCCTCATGGGATGCAACAGTTTCAGACATATAGCTTTCCTCATGTGTTCTGCCTATGTTGTAAAATGTAGTTTTTACATACTCATGTATTAATCCCACAGCCAAGAATCTGAGGGAAAGCAAAAATATTAAAAGATAACACTTAGAGATAAAACATAAATCAAATAGAAAAACCATAAAAGATAAAACGTAAAGCAAATTCCCATCCTCAGCTTTCAGGTTTTATATCTTTAAAATTTTTCCGTTCTTAGTTAATTTCTATGTACCTTAATGTATCAAACCAAATTGTTTCATTCTCTTCTTTTTGTGTTTTTTTTACATTTTTATATAAATAAAGAGGAATTTTAATACTTTGCTTCTTATAAATTAACACACCAATCCAATCTAACAATTACTTCCTTTGAAAATTTTACAAAAGAAAGACATTATATATATATATCTATGTATATACAGGCATATATAGGTGTATGGTGTAATGCCAGAGGTATTTTATTCAGTATTTTCTTTTCAAGTGAGTACTTTCATGTCATGATACTTGCAGTGTTGAAGCGTCACAATTACAATTCGATTTTCAGAAAAGACCATGCAATAGCATGCTAAATGAAATTAAAGGAGGCTTTCCAGGGATCTATGATCCATATTTGGTTGGAAATCTACTTTTTTTTTAATTTAATGAAACTGAATTGTAATGATCACAGCCCATAATTTATTAGGATTTTCTGGCATAAAAAACCTGCATAATAAGGTAAAGGAATAAAGGAACAAGGGCTATGCTTACATCCCAGAGCTAAGACAGTGAATTTATAGAACCTCTTTAAGTTTACCAGTGTTGATTGTGGGTACGTATTATACTTATGCTGGTTATGAACACTCAGTTTTTGATGTGTTTCCTGTCTGACAGGCCTAGAATTGTAACTTATAGGTATTGCTTTTCTCTTCCTCTTTTTCTATAAAGGTGTTAAGGTTTTTATTTTGTGATTTGGCTAGTGTCGTGGTTTAGAAATGGTACTCTTCAATTCACTCATTGTCCAAACCATGAGTCTCTGTCTCACTCCCCAGGTTTCCCCCTCCCTCTCCCCTGCTGTGGGCTTAAGAGGAGAATTGGGGCACCAAAGGCAAAGATCACGAGGTGAGATAAAAACAATTTACTGGAAGCAGCTATGAAATAAGTAAATGAACAAAAAAAGCAACAATATTAATAACAGAGGGTACAAGAAGCCTCTCAACTATAGACAACACTGGACAGCTCCCACCACCATGTTTCCTTGACCTAAAGGCGCCCCTTCTCTCTGGGAGATAGTCCCTTTCCAACCAGCCTGGAAATGATGTGAGGTGGTACAGAATAACCTCCATGTCCTAGCCATGCCCCTTCCTCAATACTGCAAAAACTGTCCTGAAAGAAGAACTAAATGGCTGGTAGGACTTACAAAGAATGTAAATTGCAGGAGAGGCTGAATACAAAAGAACTTGAGATCAATGAGAATATGACTAAAAAACATAACAATCATGGCTGAGAGGAATATGGAGAAAGCATGGAGCACGGGAGGGAAAACCAGAATAGGCAATCAATATCATTGTATTCTTGGATGCTCTCAAGCGTCCAGATGCAGCCTGGCTACATTTGGCTTGTTCCTGTAACTGGGTATGTCAAAAAATACAGAGAAGTTCAGAAGATATGATGCCATGGATGTGACTTTTTGGTGGTAATAGATTTTTGATGTTCTGCTCCAGAAACCCAGTAATAGAAGCTGTTGAAATACAACTATTTTTCAAAAGACCCAAGGTTTGACCTTTAGACACTGAGCTAGCCCAGTCAGAATTAATGTTATATCTTAATCTCTGTTTAAGCTTGCTGTGCCCAGATACTGCAGAAACTATGGATAGTGACTGAAAATAGTATGTGTCTGCCGTACTGCAGAATTTGGAAACATCTTATATGTGGAATTAAAGGACAGAATCAAAGATTTAAGCAAGTTTCTTACTGACAGCTGATTTTATGCAGATGGAGCTTTAACAGAAACCTTGCGCTGGAAAGTAAAAAGACAAGCAATATTTTAAAAGGGAGAGATAAAAACACGCAAGATGTTTAAGCTTCCTCTGAATGTGCAGGATTACCTCTCACTGTACGTCTCAATATGTTAAGTAAACAACTTCTTTCTACCTACTGCCTGCCTACTTCTTTGTCAGGACTCAAATGAGCAAAAAATTTACTGGATCTCTTTGTTTTACTCTTACTAGTTGCAAGGGAAGCAATTCTCAAAAGTTAATTCTTTCTAAGTGAAATGTCTAAGATGGTAAGTACACAAAACAATAAGATTTTGAAAACAAACAGTTCTATACCTACATAGTTATTAGAAAATATGTGTTTGTACTTATCTAAAAACAATGTCAACTTGTCATTTACTCGGTGAAAGATGTTGTAATAGTTCATTCATCTGTAGAAGAACATAATATAGTCAAAGGTCAAGACAATCTATATTCCTCCCAAGGTAAAACATTTAGTACTTC
Source organism: Aleadryas rufinucha (assembly GCA_013397815.1). Classification (NCBI taxonomy): domain Eukaryota; kingdom Metazoa; phylum Chordata; class Aves; order Passeriformes; genus Aleadryas; species Aleadryas rufinucha. Next base: position 13,690 of record VZTH01008337.1, on the reverse strand, counting down.
AGTCAGAGACTCAGGCTTCTTAAAAAAAAAAAAAAAAGCAATGTACTTCAGCATTATATTCCAAAAAAAATGTATTTCAAAGGAATCCTTGAAGAGAATCTTCACTGATCTTGAGAAGAGGAGAAAAAAACTGTTGGTGTTTTCTTCCTCACACTGTTAAATGCACACAGAAAAAATATGAATTTTACCAAAATGAAGAAGTAGATTTAACCCCAAATCTCTTCTATAATCTGTAAATTAAAAGCACACATGAGATTATATTTTCTTGTGAGCCAGAAATTCATTTGTGTCTAGAGAAAAAAAGGTAAAAAAGGAATAATTACTTTTCATTACTCAACAGTTTTATTTTGCTCATTCTACCATTACTATGTTAGTTTGTTAATTAATTAATTTTCTGTTGGAATAAAGCCTTTAATTCGTTTTCAGGATTGCACACATAATTTCCTGCATTTTTAAAATTTTGCTTCCTAGTGGTCATCTACTTAAGTGTGTTGTTCTTTATTGAATTAATCAAAGAAGTCATCACAGATCAGTATAAATGGTTCTTGTTTCAAAAAACATAAAAGTTGGTGTTTAAATAACTAGGTAAGGTGCTGACCACATAGAATAATTTCTCACTGTATGAAGTTTGTCCCTTGGTATTTTTCATCTTTTCTTCCTGCTTTGTTGCTCTTGAGTTGTTATAATCTGGCATTAGGATGACATTTTAGCAATAACTGCATTAGAGCAATAGTCAGAAATCCTAAGAACATTTTGCCAAACTGTTGTTCTAAGGCACTTATGCCTCTAGTACTTCCAGACTGACAAAGAATTTAATATGCACTGTTTAAAGACTAAAGAAGAATTGGGTGCAATCTGTTAAAAATTTCCCCACTCCCCCAGTTCTGCCTTTCCAACTAGTGAAAACATCATTTGTTTAGAAGAGTAGGAATGGCATATGATCTGAATTTAAATGAAGTTAAATTTCTGTATCTTTTACTTAACTGAAAAAAGTGATTCCCTTAGCAAGACCAACATTTCAGCTTCTACTGACCTGAGACATACAGTTTATTTGACACTGCATGCTAGAAGAGAAGTTGACTGTATGTCACATGGTGCCCTTTGCTAACAGAACAGAGGATGGGTAAAGAAGACAATAGTGTCCATCACCGAAGGAGTTGTGGCTAAGTCCCCTGCCAGTGTTAGCGATCCCAGACCTCTAGATTCAAAGTCAGGAAGGAGTTTTGCTGTTGACATCATTGCAAATTGTATTGACCTCACATGGCTGAATAATGTAACTGGGCAGAAAACAATATATAAATATACTTCAAGATTATATTGGAGCAAACATTCTGTTCATGCTTGCAGTCTGAATTTATAAATTTTACAGCTGGCAAAAAAAATCATCTCTTATCCTAAAAACTCACCAAATAATTTTTAAGTATACATTTTCTTTCTGTTACTTTTTATCCCACGAATTAAGTTTGCAAAGTAATCCAATGGCATATTACTTTGGTTGCCTACTTGAAAGACTACAAAGATCTGCATAAATACTTACAGAATACAGTTCCTGCCTATACTACATGCAAGAATTTTTTTGACATTCTTAGTGACCTGAACTTTACCAGTCTGAAAACTGTGGTAAAAACTTCAAAGCGTAGGCCTGTATTTGATGAGAACAATTTCAAATAAACTTCCTCAGAAGTATTTTCTTAATAAAAATGACAATTGCCTTAAAGCTCACTCTGGAATACAAGATAATAAAAACAAGCAAACACAAAATAATGAATAGACATGCTCATGCCATCACTGTGCTAGCTCAGCATTTCACTTTTAAAAAGCTTTTTCTTCCAGTCTTTTCTCTGATAAATGATTCCTATATAAAGATTAAAATTATTCAAAATTCTCCAGGTCAGTAACCTCAACTTCTGTCTGTCTGTCTGTAAAGCACTTTGAAAAGTTACGGCTCCTGGAAAATAGAAAGAACCTAACAGTGATTTTTACATTCTTGTTTATTGAGCTGTTTTTTCCTCAATCTATTATTGTTTCACATTAGTGTAACAAAAGCATTGAAAGTAAACTCCAAATGTATTCCTGTTTGACTTCAATTGGTTTCTTAAAAAGAATAATACTGAATTTTACTGTTGTACCTGAAATATTTCTTTGTATAACTTTATTTTGATAAATGAAAACTTTTTACAGTTCAATACTTTTAATTGCCAGAAAAGCAAAATCCAGGTGTTCTTTATCTGACTGGTTTGAAAGCTGTCTGACAGAATTTTATTACTATGTCATATGCCCCTGAAAATGGACATGCTGACAAAACATAAACTGGAGCAGTGTAACTGACATTGAACTAATATATTCATCCATTTATTTATTAGTGCCATGTCTATATTTTTCTATTTAATTTTTAGTTATACTTTTCATTTACTTGGAGATATAAATTGCTAATTTTGGTGTATAAAATACTAGCGGAACTCAGAAGGTGATTAAATAATATAAATATTCAGAATTTTTATTAAGATGACAAATAGAACAAATGGCTATCCAACTTTCTTTGATCTGTGTCTGCAGAGGAGACAGTGAAAAAAATATTCTGTCACTTATTATTTCAGTTTTCTTATATGGATCTCTAAGAAATCAAATCATAAAATAAAAGTCTGAAACTTCACCTAGTAGCATAATATGTTCCTGTCGCCCCTCATTAATAAGAAAATATTAAACAGTAATTTATGTATACTCTTTCACCTCTTTATTCATAGTCATCCTGTTGTCCTTAAGATTTCTTGTAGAGAAACTTGTGCAAACTTTCTTGGTTTTCCAGGTGTTTTTCATTATATCTTTTCCTAAAAAATAATTTAAAAATTCTCCAACTGAATAAACAAAGAATATTGGACAAGATTGTAGCCTGCTATCAAGGACAGGATATTCTTTTGTATTAATATGTTACCTGTAGCATTCTTACATGAGTAAACATTGTAGTATTCAGGTGCAGACGTTATGTTTCATTGTAGAATTCCAAATGCATAAATGAAGGCATGAAATAATAAAAACATTATATACTGTCATAATTATATAGCAAATATTGTTGAAGATTTAATATTGAATTGACATAACTTTATATTTTATATGAAATATTAAATTATTTTTGGATAACATATAAATGAGCAGTTCGTGTCAAGGGCTTTCTTTTTTCTTAGAATAGAGTTGAGTTGCAGTCATAAATTACTTACTAGTCCTTGACTGGGATTCTCGTACCTTTGAAAACAGAGATGGTTGCCAGAAGTTGTTATGAAAAGTCTTCAGCATTGACATTGTTATTATCCCTACTGTCATATATACATGACTTTTTAAAATCTTAATACACTGCTATAAACAGTCTTATCTAAACCCTATTTTCTTAAATTTAGAATAACACAATGCATTTTTACCTGTGGATTTAAATGAATATTATATTAGTGATAGGGAAAAAGCTTGAAGCACAGCACTGAAGTTACACTGGGAATCATACCCTGTACTGTAGGTAATTTACTTTCCAATAACATTACTCACAACTTCATGTTAAGGACATGTAGTATCATGTTTTCAATATGTAGCATCTTGTTGCAGGAGGGAAATAAGACACAAGGGACTCTTTCAGACCTTAAAAGAACTTTCTGTATCATGAAAATTTTGCCTCAAGTGACAAGTTCAAGTGAGTAGCATCAGTAAACAGCAAAATAGAAGATGTAAGTTGGGCTAAATGATCATTTGTTATCTCACCAGTCTATGCCATTGTCCATAACCTCTTGTCTCTCTGCAGGACATCTCCAGCCTGTTCTGTAACATCTCCAGAGTATCTACCGAACAGATCATACTCAATATTAATGAAGGAAAACTTCTGCTACTTTTCCATGCTTTACATGCTACCTACTTTTTTCCCAACCACTTTTTCTAACAAGTCAGTACAGTCTATTAAGAAGACCTGAAAATCAGTCTTGTTCTCTGTGAGACATCAGCTTCGACCAAAGGCTCAGAGGTGTTTCTTCATAAGGTAATAAAAGCATAGCCCTTCCTAACCATTCACAAGTTTCTCAAAAATGTTCTCTCACATTCTAACACCTGTGACTTTGGCCGTGCCAAATGCAGTTTTTCCTTCTTGTATCGTGCAGCAAAGCAGAATTTTCCAATCCTATGTTTTCATCAAGTGACTTCTGTTCACTTATTGCAATGGCTCTGCATTCTTTTTACCTCATATTTAAACTGTCTTTACTTTTAAAGTTTATCAGATTGATGTCTACCAATTACAGGTTATGTATTTTTGTCCATTTTCACTCTTATCTGCATTTAAGTTGTAAGGCCTTGAATGTAATCATAAACATGAATTTTGTTTTGTTACCAAGTTTATAGCAAGACGTGGCTTAATATATGGGCTGGGACTGCTGACGCTTTCAAAACCTCGTAAAGACTTTACACTTTACTTAGGACACAAAAAAATGAAATAAAACAAAAAAAATACCAGAAAGACCTAAGACTACAGGAATATGTTTCCATTTACTTTTTTTCAATGGAAAGTCTATGATACAGCAGTAAACAGTTTTATTTTAAGGTAGAAGGGACACATGGCTAAACCACTCTGATAAGATATGGATGATACACACATTTGGAAGTGAAAAAGTTTTAGTTTTGTTGGTATTCTTTTCCCCTATTTAGAATAAACAATCATTTGGCCAAGAGAACCTACAAACTAGTTATTTATTCAACAAGTTAACTGTATATGGTTATTCCCTAGGAATACACAGAGCAGCAGGGGTTTTTTAAGAAAGGCTGGATCAAAATATTCACATGGTGGAGCCCAGTTACCTTTGCAAAAAAATCGTTATTTACTACATTAAGACTAGTCTCTCTGGCTCAGTTTAGCTTCATAGAAGCTTCATGCTTAATCTTTTTTCAATATTTTTCATTTAACACAAAATGTCTTCAAACAGTACTGACTGTGTATCAGTTAAAGAAAAGTCTTTGCTTGTTTTCAAAAGAGGATCACTATAGCTAGGAAAAGAACTCATGAAATGCTGATGTTTTTTGAGTTAATGTAAAAGAAAGCACATGAAGTGATAAAAATATTAACATTCTGACATTTTTGTGCATTACACCCGTTAGTTTGGAAACTGCATAATGAATAGTTGATCCGTGTCCATGGGAATCATCTTCTGTGGGGAACTGAGCTCCAGTTATGTGAACAGAACTCTTCCCACTAAAATATACAGATAGATTCTCAACTTTTAAAAAGTTTAGAGCACTCTTTCTCTCCTGGGTACAAATATTATTATTTTGTTAATGCTACAGTTACTGTTCTTAATGTGACTGTGTTCCCCAAATGTGAACATGCTGTAAAAATCATTCCTTTATGACTAACTGTACTTTTCTTATCATTCTGTAGTGATTCTTTATTGAATTCCTAGACCTCATTTATATTTCTAGTATTCAGAGGATCAGCTTTACATCAATAACAGGAAGAATGGCCATGATACCTTCTTAGGAATTTGATAATGCTGTTTAATTGTTATTTGCTCAAGGCTGTATTGCACAGGTTTTCATGAGAAGGGATGTTAACTTTAAGTGAGCTTTTTGTATACAACATATATAAAAAATTAACCCTTAAATTTTCCATTTTGTGAGTATATTGTCTCTTCTAACACCTGCCAACAGAATTGTGACCTTGCAAAATAGGCTGCCAGTCACACCCTGAGCTTTTTAACAAGGGCTTGTGTGCAGAAAGTCCAGAGAAATTATTCTTCTCCTCTCTTTGGCAGTTGTGACATAAAATATGGGGTGTGGTGGCTACACAGCACATAAAAAGATAGATATATTGGAGTAAGTACAGCAGAGGCCCACTGGAATGGCTGGGGGATTGAGCACAGGATGGATGTGGAATGGCTGAGGCAAATTTTCTGCTCAACAGAGGAAGAGAAGGTGAACAAGAAATCTTACTGTTGTCTGTAAATACCTGATCAGAGGATACATGGTGAATGGAATCAGTTTGAAAGTGCAGAGTGAATGGACAGAACACAACAGGTACAACAAACTTGAACAAAGGAAATCCAGATCAGATAGAAGCATTGTTTCACCCTGCCACGATGGGGGATAAATACTGGAACAGGTGCTGAGAGAAACAATGTCATTTCTGTCCTTGTAGGTGTTCAAGACACCTGGATATGTTTCCAAGTCTTCTGATCAGATTTTTTTTTGCTGTGACTTTGCAAGGGAGTAGTTGGACTGGTTGACCTCTGGAGATCCTTTCCAACATGAGTTATTTTGTGTTCCTGACATTCTGTGTACTACCTGAAAACTCATTTTTGCCATGTAAGAACAGCCGTGGGTCTACAGTTCTATAGCTAGAATTAATATTTTCTACCATTTGTTGTCACAGTACTGTTAACACATATATTTTTTTTTTTTTTACATGTTTTTAGTGGGTGGGACTCTGAGTTAAATGAATTAAGAGATTACATGCACCATTCTACATTACTGTCTTGATAAATTTATAATTAAATGAGATTATAAAAGCTTCTGTCTTCTTTCTTAGACTTTTCAAGACAATAATGATACTCTTCTTCAAAGACTTCCAAAGGCAGTTTCCAAGTCTTTCTTCATATTTTGTTTACTTCTCTTTGAAAGCTCTTCAACTGAATTATTTTCTTTTCAAACTTTGCTTCGTAGGATTTTATCAAAAAAACAGAGCGTGCTCTTCCCTGTTGTTTATCATCAAGCAAGATAAATGCCAAACATGCTGCCTTAATACTAATGTGTTCAGTAAGACTTGGAGAGTTCTTTCAGAAAGCAGGCAAAAAGCCATTAAATTAGAAATGCCATTATCCCATGTGTCTGTATGTCAAACAACTAAAGCACTGCCAACTGTTGATAAGTAGCAGCTGAAATGAACTCTTGTTAATAGTTTCTGCTCGAAGCAAACAAAGACCAAGAAGAACTACATCACAGGTGTATAAGATGTCAGTGTGGGCTGAAAAGTGTACCCAGATTTTGTTTGACTGTGAAAGTCAGGAACCCAGCCAAGCGTCAAAGCACTATGATTAATTTTCAAATGCTAGTAGTGTTTTAAGCTGTCCCTTTGGTTGGAGCTGTGCCTACATGTGCTATATATTCTAAACTACAGTCTATGTAAGTAACTTCACAGAATCACAGAATCATGAAGAATCACAGAATCAGAGAATGACCAGGGTTGGAAGGCACCATAAACATCATCTAATTCCAATCCCCTTGCCTTGGCCAGGGACACTTTTCACTAGACCAGGTTGCTCAGAGCTCCATCCTGGTCTTGAAGACCTCCAGGAATGGGGTGTTCACAGCTTATCTGGGCAACCTGTTCCAGTGCATCACCACCCTCAGAGTAAAGAATTTCTTCCTAAGATCTAATCTAAACCTACTCTCTTTCAGTTTGAAGCCATTCCCCCTTGTCCTGTTATTACCTGCTTTTGTAAAAATCCCTCCCCATCTTTCTTGTAGGCTCCCTTCAGGCGCTGGAAAGCAGTAATTAGGTCACCCTGAAGCTTTCTCTTTTCCAGGATGAACAAACTCAGCCTTTTTTTGTAGGACCAGTGCTCCATCTCTCTGAACATCTTGGTGACATCGTCTAGACTAACTCCAAAGGGTTGATGGCCTTCCTTTTCATGGAAGCCCAGAACTGGATGTAGCACTGCAGGTGAGGTCTCACAAGAGGGGCAGAATCACTTTCCTCAGCCTGTGCTGCCCCCATTGCTTTTGATGCAGACCAGGACTTCATTGGTTTTCTGGGTTTATTTGGGTTGTCCAGGTGCCTCTGAATGAGATCTTGTCTTTCAGATGTGGCAACTTACTTCCAAAACGCGTATCACATGCTAGACTATTTCCCACAAGACAAAAACTCTCGTTCATATTGGAGAACTCCAAAAGATACAGAAACACACAGCACTTAGCTTTCTTTTTATTAACTACTACAATTTTAACATCTGATTGTTGTTTTTTCCCCAGCAGTACAGATATTAATTGGAACTTTCCAGAACTTTTGACATGTTTGAAATTAAGTCTTCACTAGTCCTTTTATATGAACAAATTAGTTTGTTTTTTGGTGTTTTTTTTTGTTTTTTTTTTTTTTTTGTTGTTGTTGTTGTTGTTGTTGTTGTTGTTGTTGTTGTTGTTGTTGTTGTTGTTGTTGTTGTTGTTGTTGTTGTTGTTGTTGTTGTTGTTGTTGTTGTTGTTGTTGTTGTTGTTGTTGTTGTTGTTGTTGTTGTTGTTGTTGTTGTTGTTGTTGTTGTTGTTGTTGTTGTTGTTGTTGTTGTTGTTGTTTTGGTTTTTTTTTTGTTTTTTGCTTTTTTTTAACCAGTTAGTTCACATAATTTAGTATGGGGAGGGTTTGTTAGGATTTTTTGTTGCTGTTGTTCTGGTTGTTTTGGTCTTTTGGGTTTTTTTTTCTTAATATCATAATGTCTGGTGTAAAACCATTTTATGCTATACCAGAAAGGAACTCCATAATATTTTTTTACTTTGAAATCTATTCAGTCCATCCAGTTGAATAAATTCTTTGGAGCAAAAGCTGAAACGGTTTGCAACTCAAGAAAGATGATAACTTACTAGGTAATTTTTTTCCTAAATCTTTAATTCCTAGCACTCTTCTTCTAAGCATTTCATCAAGTTAAATTGTAAATCACAAACTGTGAATATCTTCTCAGTTGCTCAAAGGCTACCCATTAGCAACAGAGCCAGCATAAAAGGGTATATTTCTTGCTACATAAAAGAAGTAAACTATCAAGTTACTTTTTAACTAGCAGTGATATTCAGAGAGGCAATCCTGTAAGGCATATACTTAGAGAATGTGAAATTCAGGTCTTTAGACTGTTTTTTGCAGTTTCTTTCACTGTTATCATTAATTTTCCCTGCCTTTGATACTGAGGAATCACTGAAGCCGACATCAAAGCCATCTTTCTTGTCCCCTCAGGAGACTATACCAAAAACTGTGTATCATACTGGAAGGCAATAAGCATAGGTTCAGTGATATATTCACTGGGACAGTGGAAATATTTTAAATAAATATATGTCTAAAGGGAAATATAGGCAATTAAAGGAGTGAATTATGCATTTGAACATACACTTTTCTTCACTAAAATAAATATGCTGTTCATAACTTCCAGGTGCAACTAAAATTTTATATCTATGCCATTTAAGACCACTTTTCCACAGACATCCTGATGAAAGCATTCTTTGATTATACTGAACACTGCACTTCTATTAGTGGATCTTTGGTCTTTGCTGGTTTTGCTCCTTTTAATTTATCATATCGAGTGAAAAAGCCATTTAGGAGGTTTGATGTCTGAAATTTTCATTTAATTTGTTTTGGAATGCACATTGAAAATTTCTGAATTTTCCAGAAAATTAAATTGAACTGAAAAGTAGCTTTTTTTTCTTCTTAATATGGAATTTATCATATAGCATAATAAATACCAATCAAAAGTCAAAATGCAGCATCATTACAAGACTTAATATTAGCTCATTTTATTTCAAAAAACAAACAAAAAAATTTTCTGTGACACATCTGAGTAAAATCACTACAACTTTTGTATTTATATATTTATTTTATGCCTGTATTTACCATTTTTCTCTCTAATAGGTTCACAGAAATAAGTGTACTGAGGCTTAGACACTATGAAATAAGTTATTAGTGGTATTTGAAATAACATACTTAGAAGTCTTTTCCTACAAAGAGCTATCTTCAAAATAAATAAAAAGACATTTGCAGGAAATAATCTACCAGCACCCCCGGTTAACTGGAGAAGTTCCAGCTGACTGGAAATTGGGAAATAAAATGCCCATCTACAAGAAGGTCAGAAGAATGATCCGGGGAACTACAGCCTGACGTTTGTTCCAGGCAAGGTTACAGAAGAGATCATCCTGAGTGACATTACACAGCGTGTGGAGGACCATCGGGGGGTCAAGCCCAGCAAACATGGATTTATGAAGGGCAGGTCCTGCTTGACCAACTTGATCTGCTTCTATGACAAGATGACCCGCTTGGTGGATGAGGGGAGGGTTGTGGATGTGGTCTACATGGACTTCAGTGAAGAATTAGGCACAATCTCCCTCTTAGAAAAACTTCATGAATGGACTCTTTGATGGTTAAAACCTGGCTGGATGGCCAGGCCCAGAGACCTGTGGAGAATGGAGCTAAATCTAGTTGACCACCAGTCACTAGCAGTGTTCCCCAGGGCTGTTTCAGGGCTGGTCATGTTTTTCATCTTTATTGATGATGTGGACATGGGGACAAAGTGCACACTCAGTAAGTTTGCAGACACTAAGTTGGGTGGGAGAGTTGATCTGCCTGAGGGTAGGAAGGCTCTGTAGAGTGACCTGGTCAAACTTTGAAGAGGNAGACTTGAGGGTGCTGGTTGACAGCCAATATAAGCCAGCAGTGTGGCCAGGTGGCCAAAAAGGTCAGTGGTATCTCAGCCTGTATCAATAACAATGCAGTCAGCAGGACTAGGGAAGTGATCATCCTCCTGTACCTAGCAGTGGTGAGGCCACATCTCATGCACTGCATTTGATTCCGGCTCCTTCACTTTACAAAGACATTGAGATGTTGGAGTGTGTCCAACAAAGGGCAACAAGGCTCATGAAAGGTCTAGGAAACTTGTCGTAGGAGGAGCAGCTAAGAGAGATGGGTTTGTTTGGTCTCAAGAAGGGGAGGCTCAGAGGCAATCCCGTCACTCTCTACAACTACCTGAAAGAAAGCTGTAATGAGGTGGGTGTCAGGCTACTGTGTCTACAGTGAGAGGACCAGAAGAAGTGGCCTTAAGATGAGACAGGGGAGACTCAGATTAGATATTAGAAAAAAGAATACACAATTAGGGTGGTCAGGCATTGGAATAGGTTGCCCGGGGAGGTGGTGGAGTCACCATCTCACCATCCCTGGAAGCGTTTAAGAGATGTCTAGATCCGGCGCTGGGTGATATGTTTTAATGATTTAGGGGTTATAGTGGCAGTGCTGGGTTGACAGTTGAACTTAATGATCTTGAAGGTCTCTTCCAACCTTGACTACTCTATGAGTCTGTGAGGTATACAGGATGTTCTACCTTTTAAACAGTTAAACCGAGTTTACTGTTTGGGTTTATATTTTACTTCACCTTACTTCATAACAAAAATTAACCTTATAAAGAGATATTTACATATAAAGACAGGTTTGCTCATCATGTTTGTTCATTATTGGTCTGCGTGGGCAAGATTTTAGGTTAGCTGAATGTTAATATGCACTAATCCTGTTGGAGTTGGGCCTGTCCAGTCTTGAGAAGAGATGACTGAGGGGGCCTCACTAATGTGTAGAATTGTCTGAAGGAACGGTGTCAAGAGCATGGACCCAGGCTCTTCTCAGTGATGACAAGCAATAGGACATGAGGCAATGGGCAGAAACTGATGCACAGGAAGTTCCACCTGAATATGAGGAAGAACTTCTTTACTGTGAAGGTGACCGAGCACTGGAGCAGATTACACAGAGAGGTTGTGGAGTCTCTCTCACTGGAGATACACAAGAACCACCTGGATGCAATCCTGTGCCTTGTGGTCTGGGATGGTCCTGCTTGAGCAGAGAGCTTGGACCAGGTGACCCACTGGAGTTCTTTCCCATCTGATAATTTCTGTGATTCTGTGATTGCATATTTAAGAGGAAAAGGGTGTCTCTCTTCTTACGCTCTTAAACATACACTACCAGCCATAGACAAAAATAGGACATTGAGGTAGTTTTATTGAACACATCTAGTTTTCAGCTCTGTGCCAGTTCTATTAAACCTGCAAAACCTCTTCAAATGGCACTGCAGGGCTATTGAATTACATATTGTGAAAATTTATCTGGCAGTCAGTAATGTAAAGGTAGAATGATATTAAGATATTATAAAGTATAACTTTCCCTCCTGTGAGATGACAGAGGAGCACTGCAAACATGATGAAGATCAGAAGATAATAAAGTAAGGCATTTCTGCATATTAAAGCTGATAAATAAGGGCCAGGGATAGAATTAACAACAAAAGTATTTGTGTTCACATATCATTATTTTTAAGACATGTGGAAAAGGGCCATTCTCCCTTCTGTTTTATTTTATTAGTGATTTCTGTGGTTTAAAAAATTAAAAGGTTATATAATACAATAGGAACTTTTTCTTAGATAATAGAATATTATTTTTTCTAAAAAATGAAATTATTATCCCTAGAAACACTAGCCACCACTACATCTAGAAGTAACTTCTCTCTCCTACTTCAGGCTAATTCTAGGAGTGCATATAATTTGGTGTGCCCTAAGGGAGTGATCTGAATGGCCTCTATGAATGACATGAAAATAAATGTAACTAGCATTTGATTCCTCTTCCTCCTGTGTATTTAGTCTTTATTCAATTAGGCAGTTCTTGGGTATATTTTCAATATGATTTTGTATATATTGGAGAAAAAAATAATCTTTCAACACTTTTCCTGTTGATGGATTTCAGAATGCACTTCTGAATAGAAATTTTTTAATTTACTACACTTTATGATTCTTCAATGTCCTTGACATACCTACATAGTTTCAGAATAGCAGAACCATATTTATTCAATTCAAAGGAAATAACGCAGTCCTATAAGAGCTCTCTAAATTATATAGAGGCTTTCACTGCTTGCTAGAATGTTTAAGGTTCGTCAGTGCCATATTATCCCTTTAGCAATGCAATAATATTGCCCTTAGCTTGTTTTTGAATCAGACTATGTTTTCTCTCTCTCATATCTCTTTATAGATTCAAGGATTAGGGCTATGTTGAATTATTTACATGTGGTACTTATCAAAGAGGTTGTTGAGAGTTTTGCATACTTATTCAGATGGGTACCTGACAAAGACAATTTGTTGATAGCATTGAGTTTTAATACAGTGTCAGTTCAGTGTAACCTTTTAAAGTCAAACGTTTGCATAAGAAGTCAGGGGACAAAAAAGAAAAAATGTATTAAATGAATGAAATACTGAAGGAAAAAAAGTGAAAAAAATCAAAAGAAAAATTAGACGTGCATTGGCATCAATTTCCATTCTTTACTGCATATTTAACATGATTATCCATTCGATTTATTTTTGGGATTCACAAATTGTACTAAAATGACCACCTATTTACCACCATTCTTCTTCTCTTATTTTTACCAGTAATTATGAGTCACCAAGTATGAAAACACACACGCTAATAAAATTTGTTGCAACTATTAGTTATAACATTGGGAAGCTTTGAAAAACATATTGAGATCTCTATGTTGTCATTTATGTGCACAACTCCTCTGGATTAAAAGATGCACGTTTATTTGAAAACATGGCAATATTACCAGTACAAATGAAGGTATAGACCTTGTGTGCTTTCCAATTCTGTATGTGAAAGTATTTCAAGTGTTGCAAGTGGATTGTATGCATCTGCAAGTTACTTTCTCCTCCAGAAAATTTCTCTAGAGTTACAGTAAGATATTGTGTCAACAAAGTTAATCATCATATTGTAATTAAATTTATGGGGAGATGTTTAGATTCATTAATTACAGTACATTATAAATAGACACCAAGCTTATGAGTAGTTTGTTTTTCACAGAAGCTTTCTTGCAGGTTCACAATTGTCCACTTTCTCTTTTCTGGGCACTCTAGTTATTAACAGATTTCCTAGGGAGCTTAAGATTTAGAGTCTCTAAAATTCTGC